>JAHWFP010055498.1:0-14041 GCA_023313725.1 Lithobius niger | reverse complement strand
CTTTTCTGTCTTTTATTTTATTATTATTATTTTTTTTTGGGGGGGGGTCTGCAAGTTATTACTATAAGTATTGATTATTAGCCTATGACATGATTCAACAATTCAAAATAGGGTTTGAACGATACCAATTGTTGACTATATTTTGACTATATTAACTATAAATTGACTATAAATTATTTGTTTTTGCTTTACTCGTGTTTTCTTTGAGATTGATTAATATATTTCACTCCTCTTTGTATTCTGCTTTTATCTCCCTTTTTATAAATTTTTTGTGTGTATATATAGATATATATTTATCGATGCACTTTTTAATTTTATTTCAAGGTTGTTTTGTAGTTGTTCTTGTGGCGCCTGACCTTTCATTCTGTGTGCAAAAGTGCTAGTTCAATTGTTTTTATTTGTTTGCTGCTCTCAAACCACACGCGAGCATTAGCTCTTGTGGAATGAGTGTTTGCTTTTGTGGTAATTTTGTAATATGTGTTGGATGAATAAACTTACTTACTTAATTACTTACTTACTTACATTTGATTATTTCAATTAAAAATCCTAAATTTTTATCCGTGTACATTTTAACAAGTGAAAATTCAATCATATAACCCCCTTTATTACGGCACACTTGACGTTTTTGTTTGTAATATTGTACAGTATATATATTTGGCTTATGAGTAGACTTAATGAGTGAGGGATCATTATTAAACAAACAAAGCTTCAATAATGCTGGCTAAAGCCGGCTAATCATTTATTTATTTCAACTTACTGGAGACTACACAGCCCAAGCGCTATAAACTCCTTCTAATCTTAAAACTAGCCTTACTATATCCAACAAACCACCATATCAACATACCAACTCACTCACAGATGGGCCGCCCTCTCACTCCTTCAACCGGCCGGTCGCCGCACAAAAAGCCGCTCCAACCAGCTGTACCTGGGAACAATCACCAAGAGGGCGAGCGGTTTCAAAAAAGTAGTGCAGCGACAGTGAGAGTGCAGTCGCCTCCTGTCGCCTCCGCAAAGGTGGTGCCTGGTCCTGTGCCGACTGTTGTGACTTCTGAAGTTGTTTGTGTTGGTGGCCCGGGTATTTCCGGTCTTGGTACCTGTGGAAAAGTGGTGCCTAGTGCGGTCTCGCCTTACGCTGATGTTGTTGCTCCGGTCAAGGTGGTGCCGGAGGGGGAATGGGAAGTGGTTTCACCTCCGAAGAGGAAACGTGTGTCAAGGCGTAAAAGTGGGGGAGGGTCGCCACCACAGCAGAGGAGTCGTAGGGAGGAGCTAACTGGTGGTGTTGTCTTGAGTGCTTTGAGTCCTGGGGTGGGAGAGGTGATTTCAATTAATACTACTGACCGGATGGATTTGCAGTCTGGTGAGGTGGTGGGGGGTGTCTGTGGAGACAGTGGTGCTGGTGACAATGGGACTAGGGTCGATAAGTTGGTTGAAAGTGTGGTTGAACTTTTGGTTGATAAGGTGGAGGATCAAGGTGGGGTGGAATGTGGTGGAGCGGTGGAGGAGGCTTCTGCGGTAATATGTGTTGTGGAAGTGGAAGTTGGGGAAGTGGGAGTGGTATGTGGTCTAGAGGGTACTGTATTTGACACAATGGTGACAGCCACTGCTGGTGGAATAGTTGGGGATGGGCGTGAAGAGTGTGATGGCGGTGATGGCAGTGGGGTAATGGACAAGGGGGAGTTTGGGTAATTTAATTCAGTTTCAATCTTTGTTCTTGCAATGCTAGGGGGGCATTGGGAACTCTGTGGTAGAATGGATGAAACGGGTTTGCTCGAGGTCAAGTTGCCCCCAGGTGTGTTGATTGGTGTCAGTGGTTTTACATGCATAACTGACGGTGTAAATACGAATATCAGGGTTATGCTTAGGGATGGGATTGCGGATTATTTGATTGCAAGTCCCGGTTGTAGGGGAATGGACGTTTGTGTGTTGAGACTTTGGTGGGAGACAGCATGGTTGACTGTAGGTTTCGTGTATGTGCGGGGATATGTGAATAGGGATGATTGGGTTGCTTGGTTGAAGACGCTTCCTAGGCCTTTGGTCCTGGGAGGCGACTTAATGCACACCATTGGGTGTGGGGTAGTGTGGAGTGTAGTGCGAGGGGGCGAATGATTGTGTCAACGCTCGCAGAGTCTTCATAATGGTGGCCCAACATTTGTTAGAAGGTACGGAGGGACCATCCAAGGGTCGGTCTTGGACCTCTTTCTGCGCTTTGCAGAGCTGACTCAGTGGTGCTCCTTAGGGTGTCCGATGATCTTAGAGGGAGCGACCACTTCCCGATTTCTTTGTCCCTTGGAGGTCAGGGGCAGCAGGGCAGTGGTCGTAGCCAGGAGGAGGGGGATCACCCTGAAGTGCTCCTGGGCACTTTTGATTCATGGGTTGATAAATGGCTTGGCGGGATGGGTAAAAGAAAAGGATGTCACAGGCCTGTCGGACCTCGGACTCTTAAGCCAGCGTGGTGGACCCAAGCTTGCACGTTTGCTGTCAGAGATCGCAGGTGTGCTTGGCGGCAATATTGTCGTTTTCCCACTGATACCCGGTGGTTTGTGTTCTATGACATTGCAGAGGAGGCGCGATTGATTCTAAGGAGAGAGAAAGCCACATATGGCTGGAGGGTGTGCGAACGAGTGTACAAGGGTTGCTCTGTGTCGGTGGCCTGGGGCTTGGTTCGTCCAATGGACTCGAAAGTAGTAATCTCCTGGGTCTTTGACTCCGAGGGAGAGGTTCTTCGCGGTGTGAAGATTGCAACAGCCTTTAACGACAATTTTGCTAAGGTCTATGATTCTCCGTGTGGTCCACCTCCCATTTTAGGGGAATGGTCGACACATGGGTATTTGTAGCGACCCTCTCTCAATGGCTGAGTTCACTGCTGCTGTCAGGTTATGCCGGGATGGTGCAGCTGGGATAGACCGCATCTCTTATGGAGATATTAGGAGACTGAGTATGGCAGCGAAGGAGGAACTCATTGAGTTTTTTCAGAGGTGCTATGGTGGTGCCTCGGTCCCGCCTTCGTGGCTCTTCTCTGTTCTCACACCAGTTTTGGGTAGGGGCAAAGCCAGGACCTCAGTAGTAAGTTACAGACTGATTGCTCTCCTTTCTTGTGTGAGGAAGGTTTATGAGCGGATGTTGGTGGGGCGTCTGGTGTCTCAGTTAGAGGTTATGGGTAGGCTCTTCAGTAGGCAGTTTGGGTTCCGGAAACACAGGGGCGCTCAAGACGTGGTGATGTTTTTGGAGTCCAGCATTCGTGGTGCTTGGCTTAAGGGACATTTGGTGGTGGAGGTCTTCTTGGATATTAGGGCGGCCTATGACACAGTTGATTTAGACTGGCTCATGGCTGCTCTGCAGGAGCTTGAGGTGGGTTTGGGGCTTGCTTCGACGATCCTAGCACTCCTCAAGAACAGGAGTTTTGCTACTAGGGTTGGCGGCTGCTGGTCGGGTGTCCATAAGACTGACAGAGGGTTGCCTCGAGGGAGCTGCCTCAGCCCTGCCCTTTTTGCGGTCACGCTGAATGAGGTGCTTGTCCGTCTAAGTCACCTGGTTGATGTTGTGGCTTATGCCGACGACGTGGCTGTTTGGCTGGTGGGGAATGACCTCTCGTTGTTGATTAGCTCTCTGGAACATGGACTGGTGGTGGGAGAGAGACTACTTGCGGAGAGGGGCCTAGCGCTGTCGCAGTCTAAGACTGAATTGGTGGTGTTTTGCAGGCACTCGGCAGTGCACACAACGATTAAGGTTGGCGCGACTGTTGTCTCGTCCTACTCCAGTGTGCGGTATTTGGGTGTGAGGCTGGATCCGCAACTTACTTGGAAAGCTGAGGTTGCCGAGGTCAAGGAAGCTGTGGCAGCGAGGACTAGGGTGCTGAAAGCGTTGGCAACAAATAGGTTGTTAGCAAAGAGGTCGGTAGTGTCCTGCTTCTTGTCCAAGTTGCGCTCAATGAAGGTTTACGGTGTGTGACTGGGTGTTTGCACTCAACACCTGGGAACGCTCTCCTCATAGAGGCCGGGGAGCTCCCGGTTGATGTGCGGGCTGGGCGATTACTGTCGGTTTTTTTGCCTGAGGGCTATTGCTAAAGGCGGGTTGGACCCACTGGCCCACGTTTTTGTGGGGCATGGGGCTTTGAGTTCTATCAGTCGACAGTCCTTGGGCTCTCCGGGGTTGGGTGTGACTCTTCTGGGTGCTACAGAACTGGGTAGGTTTGAGGCTTCTTTTGTGGTAAGGCCATTTGCCCCGTGGACATGGTGTGGGCAGTTGCTATCAGTCTTTCAGAGTACGAGTGGTACTTTGGGGAGTGCACTGTTGACTACTGATGTTTATTGTGATGCCTCGTTCTTTCGAAAATCTTGGTCAGGGGTGTAGGAGTGGCAATTCCGGCGCTGCGTAAGGAGCTCTGTTTCCATCTTCTGCTTTTGTGGCGGAGCTTGTTGCTGTTTCGTTGGCCTTGGACCTGGCACTTGAGGTTATAGCGGTTTCGGGTCATCTCTGACTCAGCTGCTGGTCTTCAGTTTCTGCGTCGCTCCTTCGAGTCGCTTGATGTCAGCCACCCGGTAGTGTATGGTATTGGCAAGATGTTTGTTGCTGTGCTTCAGGTGGGACATGAGGTTTCGCTGACCTGGGTGCAGGGGCATAAGGGGTGCTTCGGGAATGAATTTACCGACAATCTGGCACGCCATGGGGCCCAGTGTCTTCAGGGCACCCATGTGGCATCCTTTGTTTTGGTTGCAAGGGATTTGTCACCTGTCCTGGATGGGGTCGCGTCAGCTGCCTGGAATGCCGAGTGGGCTAGAGGTACACTCAGGAGGAGACTGTTTGCGGTCCACCCGTTGGTTGAGAGGCCGCGGTTTCTGGATCGGTTGTCCTGATGGGAGGCCGGTGTTTTGTCTCATCCGAGGCCGGGGCACGTCCTCCTACGAGCTCACATGTTCCGTTTGGGGTAGTCTCCGACGCCCCGCTGTGTTTGTGGGCTGGAGGATGAATCTGTCGAACACTTTCTTTTCACTTGTGCGCGGTGGGAGGGGTTGCGATTTTAGGAAAGTGTTGTCATTGTTGGGTGAAGGTCAGGAGGAAGGGGGAGTTGCTCTCCGGAGCCGGGTCAGTGCAGTTTTGTCCTTCTGTAGAGCTACAAGGAGGTTCACTGAGGTTCAGTGAGGTGTAGATCCCAGGGGGCACCGTGGTCTCGGGCTATCTCTGGGTACTGTATGGGCTCTGTTGTTCTGGTATTCTGGTGTTATAGTAAGTTAACCATAAGTTAGATGGGATGTATGGTCACGGACCTTTAGATGTTCACCAGCTCACATTAATAAATTAATAAATAAACTAATAAACTAACATAAATAAATTAGTGCAGCGTGTCTTCTGTTTCACAATTTTGCCCCGTCGTATCAGCGCCATTGATTGGTTCTACTAGACGATTAAAATGGTTTATTGGAATGTCAAAATCGGTCAAAAATTGATAAAATGGCAGAAATTAATGTCAAACTAGGGTCCATTCACCCAAAAGCATAGCAGCACGAACCCATTCGACATGGGACCAAACTGGACATGGGATAGGCAGTCATAATACTCTAAATGCCACGAGAGACGGGTTATAAGCATGCGCTCTTAACCTTTTTAAGGCAAGACAAGGCAATCGGTCAATAATTCATCAGATTCGTTCTGTCACTGCCTGCCTTGTAAACAGGTACGAGCCACAAGGCACAAGGACAGGATCCTGAACAGCCCACAGAACTATCCCAAGAGCCGGCAGATGTCAGGTCACCTAGACCCTTGTTTGAGAGTCTATCTATCCCCCCATTGCACTGTCCGATTTTTTTTATGGAGCCCCATGATGATGAGAGAGACAATTTGGCTGGAGATATCAAAGATCCTGGGATATTCTGCTTGGATTTCTCGAGCTAAATTATTTTCCCTCTTGCCGTCTACTCACAATCATCGTCATCTTCGTCTGGAGGTGATGATGGGCTGCGCAGCTGCCATTAGGTGACGGATGGTGGCCGCACCCTGCTTCAAAAGGGAGAGAGACACTATCATCATCAAACATGCCCAAACATCGTCGGGCAGTACTTAATTCAACTGGAATCGTTTCCAAAATACAGAAAAAAATTTCTTTCTGAATGAATCATGAAATGTTCGTGAGAAAACTAGGGCGAAACTGGGTGTTCACTCTACTACTTCATAAAAAAACCACTGTCCACTCTTACGACACACACATATATATAGGTGCCAACAACCCGCCTGAATTACCATTACCTGGGTTACATAGGTTGATTATAGCTACAAGTCACCGGACTTCGCCATGATTGTGATGATTGGCACGAACACTGTGGATGGAACACTGCTGCACGTACTGAACTATACGTACCTCCTTGAAATTGAAAGTGGCCGAATATTCAGTGGAAAACTTAAAATCAACGTAGTTGGTAGTAAAATTTCCAGTTACCTCGACCTTATTATATTCCAGGATCCTGTGGCCAACTTCAAGCTTTCCTGCTTACGACAAAGGCTTGATGGTTAGCACGATTGTCTCATGTGCCAGAGGTCCTGGGATCGAACCTGCATTTTAGGGAAAAGAAGGGCCCAGTGGTGCTTCGTTCTCATGTCGATTTTGGTATGTAAAAGATCATAGGAATTTCTGATTGGAATTACTTAGCAAAATTGTCCCTCTCTCCTTCTGGCGCCACGGCTTTGGCTGGACGCACCATAGCTTCCTATATGTAAAAGGCTTAACGTTTAGAGATTCGACGCGTTGTCAGTTAGCCGCCGATTCTGCCACCAGTCGCGCTGCGAACACCCCAAAAATGAACTGCTCAAGCATGCGGATTGAACTGTGAAAGGTACTCGTGACGCGCGATACGAGGATTTTATATTTAAACCACTGCATTGACACCAAATTATTAAAGTTTAACAACAATGACTTCATGCTACGTACCTCTTTGGCCACTCGACGACAAAACAGTCTTCGGAGGTTTGTTTTCATGAATTTCAAACAGAAGATGAACCAAGGTACGTGTATATTGCACTGTATAATTACGCTACGGCGTTTTCTATTCTCGGTAAATATGTATTGAACGATCCTTTGACGTAGCAGCAAATTGTCCGAAGACTTCAAGGTAGACACCATTACCGTAAAATAATATTTGTTTAGTGCTGCAACACCAGTAAATCTAATTGGCGCGAAGCGAGGCCGAAGGCTCCTATTCGAATACACTCAAATGCGACCTTTGTGACCGCATCACGAAACAACCACTGCATCAATTTAAACCAGATTTTGGACATTTCTAGCCGTACACCTAGAGATGGTTTGTAAAAAAAAAAATCCCGAATTGGACCTGTTGTTAAGGAATAACGAAGGGTGCCAAAATGGGCCAAAAGCCAAGAGCCAAGATGGCAAGAGCCAAGTTGCCAAAAGCCAGGATGCCAAAAGAGGTCATAGTTTGGTTATGACGTCATGGTTTTTTCATGCAAAGGTTATTTTGGCAGGATGAAGTTTCTTTATTTCTGGTTGGTTGTCCCAATCAAACTATGACGTCATGAGCAGTTTGGTCATGCAAGATTCACCTCATCAATTTAAACCATATTTTGGACATTGATAGCCAATGAAAAAAAAAGTTTATATTGGCAGGTCAAAGTTTCTTACTTTCTGGTTAGTTTTCCCGATCAAACTATGACATCATGAGCAGTTTTCAGATAATTGGTAATAAACAAAATTGAAGATATTGGCGCAGCGATATCGACCGATTCGACCGATTTTGACGTTTGAATACACCATTTTGAAAGATTTTTCACCAGCTTTCCAGTGATCTTAACTCCAAGCAGCTATCTCTTATTGTTTAGAAAGTACAAGGCAAAATGTTAATTTTAATGAGGGTTTTGTGTTTTAAAATGATTTTAGTATATGCAATATTATTTTAAACCAATATGTGTAATAAATAATTATGTGTATAGCTAAGTAGCTGGCTACTACTTTCAAAGTCCGAACCTTTTTGGAAACTTGGCGGCTTCCTTATACCAGTTTTGGTTTTAGGTGGATTACAACTACATCACACGCTCATTTCACAGAATGTTTGAACATTCTGAATTTGTAAATGAATGTTTGGAAGAGGGAAGGGGGAAACCAAACCAAATAGCAAAGAAAGCAGAGCCTACTCCATTATGTCAACAGTGGCAGTGATGGTTTCTTGATTTGTTGGTTGGTTTTAATTGATGCATCACGCAATAACGACTGCATAAATTAAGACCTGATTTTGCACATTGATCGCGGTACACCCAGGAGTGGCTTGTAAAAAAAATTCAAATCAGACCTGTTGTTGAGAAACAACGCCATCCAGCTCTACGAATAGACATAGAAATACGATGCGAAAGCAACTGAAAAGATGAGCCACAATGCAGTCTTCAATGCACTCTCAAACAAATTCCTGTGCCTTGTGGCCAGTGTATCATTCGTTCGTTTGGTTGTCGATTTGTTTGTTTGTTTGTTTGTTTGTAATTGTTTGTTGGTTGGTTGGTTTGTTGGCTTGTTTGTTTGGTGGTTTGTTAGTTTGTTTGGTTAGGTTCTTCGCTTCGCTCCATTTTGTCGACGGTGTAACCTGATGACGCCCTAGTAATGCGAAGATTACCACGTTTTGTGCATCCTCCTAACACTAATCAATGCTATGGTTGGGATAGTTCGTTCTTCGTGCTTTCACTTCAGCGCATCTCTTGTACGACGCGTCTCACATGCTACCGTGAAACCGAGCGTTAAGCCTTTTATATACAGGAAGCTATGGACGCACGTAACACCTTTAATCTTTCCTGTAAATGAGAAAGAAATCGCACGGTCAAGGATAACGAAGCAAACAATCGCAATTATAAAACTGGCCTAGCAAGAATACACTAATATGAGAAGGAAAATTAAAAAAACAACAACTACCCCTACTGATACTCGAACCCAAGAATTCGCGCTCACTTGGCCTGGCTTTCTAAGTTGTATTTGGCCCTTTGCAAAATTACTTTATCTTCACATAATCGACATTGGTGGGTTTATGGGTTTATTGAAGAGTTTAAAGGTCCGAAGCCATGCACTCTATATCGACATCAAACTAGTAAACAAACTCAATCTAAAATAAAACATGACATCAAAGCAATAGTCCAACAGCACAAAGCACTAACAAGAAACAAGTCTGAATGCTTCAGATAAAATTTCCGAGTCAACCATAAGCATCTTACTATTTCTTGACCAACCGACAATGTTACTCGAATTTGAATTGTTTGGTAGTCTATCTCGTAACACTGTGCATGGTCGTTTTTGAACTTGGCAAGTAAAACACTAGCGTGTATTTTAATAATAAGTCATGTGTCAGTTAGACGATGGCGTTCGGCAACAATAAGGTAAGACTTTCGCTGTTTACCCGAGTGACGAAGCCACGAGGGCAATAAAGCGAAAGTCTTACCGTATTGTTTGCCGAACGCCATCGTCTAACACATTTGTACACCGACGAGTTGGATCTTTAATGAGTGATCCATTGTTGCAATAAAGGGACAGTGTTAGTGCATTGTTGCCGAACCATCGTCGAACATCTGTACAACAAAGATTTGCAATGTTAGTAACCGAGCCATTATTGTGATAGCATTATGAGCTATTGTTGGAGGGAATATTTTTTTCTCTAACTACCTTTTTAAAACTCAATAGGCCCTAACTGCAAATAAATGCCTTATTTGTTCATTTTAATCAATTTCAACTCTTTCCTTGGGGTGTTTTTTTGTAATAAATCTGCTGTATTGGAAACATAGAAACGTAAATATTGATACGCAAACATTGATAGCAGCAGTAGGTTAGATATAGGTAAGAACCAAAAGCCTTCTTTGTATTACTTACGTAAGTAAGAACCCCACGCCTTCGTTTGCTATGCCCACAATTCTTTTTTCTTATTTTAAATATAAATAATTGTTAATTTAAAGTGTGAAATAGTTTCATAAGACTTACGAAACGATTTGGGATACGTAAATATGTACAGTGATTGTATTTTTACTACTTAAGTAAGAACCAAATACCTTCGTTTTCCTACTTATGTAAGTAAGAAACCCACGCCTAGCCGTGGTTCTTACTAGTGATAAGACAATGGTTCCATTGTTGCATCTGTGTGTCTTCATGATATAAATCCACTGCTGCAACAATGGTCCAACAATGAAAGAGTTGTACAATATTGGAATAATAATGAACAAAGACATGTTTGCACGTATCAAGCAAACATTTGCCGCGAATCATGATGAGCCTTTGGCGAATTTAAATCAAAACATTGAAGAAAGATAGCGAACACGAAGAAGACGTTGGCGTATCACTTAAATATTGTGGACTTAGAAAGACATTTTTTATGGTGAGTTTTAAATACGCATGTTTCATCAATATATTTCAATGGGTATCCTTTGAATGTCTGTATAATCCTATCATGTTGATTTTGGTATTAGTTTGTATGGTAATTATGTTATGATTTGCGATTTCATTATTTTGGTGCATTTGTATACATATAAGCGATATTGGATGAAATTCGGTAATTACGCAGAAAACTTAATTTTGCCGCTAGCAACCAATTTAACCTACCAGTACACTCCTTTTGCCGTTCCGGTTCCGAATATCGCAATGAAAACGTGGGCAAATGTTTGGTAATTATCTAGATTAGGGGCACCACGCCAAATCACTTAATTTTGATACGAACCGACGCTACTCTTCATCCTAACACCATTTCACATCACAAAATTCGGGGGAAACGTTTTTTTCCAACCATAAATGCGTCTGAAAATAGCACAGCTTCACATACAGCGTTGAACGAGTGCCGCCATCTTCCTTCTCCGTTGCTTGCAGGCAAGTGGACCGCTCTAGAAATAAGAGAATAGCCAAACCCAAACCTGTTCGTTACAAGTGAAACGCCAAACAGAAGCCGGTACCTGCCTAACCTAAACGACAACAACAACAAAACCAGACGAAACACACTCCTTTTGTCGTTCCGGTTCACACGTTTGGTGTGGTATTGTTGTTAGGTTAGGCAGGTACCGGCTTCTGTTTGACGTTTCACTTGTAACGAACTGATTGGGTTTGGCTATTCTCTTATCTCTAGAGCGGTCCTCTTGCTTGCAAGCAACGGAGAAGGAAGATGGCGGCACTCGTTCAACGCTGTATGTGAAGCTGTGCTATTTTCAGACGCATTTATGGATTTAGCTGTGCATTTATGGTTGGAAAAAAACGTTTTCCCCGAATTTTGTGATGCGAAATGGTGTTAGGATGAAGAGTAGCGTCGGTTAGTATAAAAATTAAGTTTTTTTGCGTGGTGCCCCTAATCTAGATAATTACCCAAAACCACACGAAACTGGCAATAACAAAACAACGAAAGAAAAATTTCCGCATCGTTTGTTATTGTGAAAATCGGGTTTTCCGGCTACCCTGTTTCCCGAATCAAACACCTCACAGTATGGCTGTCACCGCCATAGCTTTAGCGTATCTGTAACTAACTTTTTACGTCTTTTAAATAATTTGTTGAGAAGTTTATAGACGTTTCCCCCGGATTTTGTGATGCGAAATGCTGTTAGGATGAAGAGTAGCGTCGGTTAGTACAAAAATTAAGTGATTTGGCCTGGTGCCCCTAATCTAGATAATTACCTGGTTTTGTTGTTATTGTCAGTTATGTTAGGTAAGTTAGGTTAGTTAGGTTAGGTTTGGTTGGGTTACGTTTCCGTAAAATTTTAGTGAGGTGAAAATCGGGTTTTCTGGCTACCCTTCTTCCCTCACAATATGGCTGTCGCCGCCGCTGCTTTAACATGTATGTGACTAGCATCTTGTCTTTTGAATAATTTTTTGAAAAGTTTATACACGTTTCCCCCGGATTTTGTGATGCGGAATGGTGTTAGGATGAAGAGTAGCGTCGGTTAGTACAAAAACTAAGTGATTTGGCGTGGTGCCCCTAATCTAGATAATTACCCCAGATTCTTGTACTGGTTCTGGCGTTATGAGGTAACCAAAGCCAAGGGTAATGTTAAGTTCTGATTTCCTACAAAAATAACTTTTGGTACCCCATTACGTTATGTTAAAGCGTGCATGAAGGAACAAGGCGCGAGATTATTTTAAGGACTGAATCACCTGATTCATTCGTCTTTTTAACCTAAGATAATTTATTGAAACAAAGTCTGCTCTCAACACGATTCAGCGTCAGAACTTTCTTAGCTCTCTATACCAACGTATTTTGTGACCAAGACACATTCAAATGGAAAACATGACTTTGTAAAATTTCCTACACAAGATGTACACATTCTATAACTCAGATGGTGTAGTCCATCAAATGCATGAACAGGATCTAAGTCTTGACATGCTCTTGGTTTTGTCCACTTTTTAAAGAGAAAATATCCTTTGTACCACGTGATAGTTGCTTCAGTTAATGGATTAGTTTCAAATTTCTAAAGAACCACATACCAATTTACAATCTCTTCGAAATTTAGATTTCAATTTTGCGATTTACATGGGAGTTTTTGCGTTTCCAAGTTGGTCTTCTGCTACAACTAGAAATTTTACATTCTTGTAGAATATTGCTTTCATAAGAAGGAACGGGGTAGGTAGGGCAGGTATGGGAAAGGTTTTGCTATTAGTAGATAAACTTGCCTTAGGCTGATATAAAAGGAGGTGCCTCTCCCTAATGTGTGGGTGTGGAGATGAATTCCCCCTTCCATTCTTACGGTGGCGCTATTTTAGACTTAATTTTGTTTGACCCCCACAATTACTAAGCTCTTCTGATCCATCTGATGGCTGCATTGTACTGTTAAACTGACTGGAATCAAAGTAGGGTACGTGTATTTTGGTGTGATGCACTGGTAAACGCCTACCCTAGACATTACATAAATATGCAAAGGTCGGTGTATTCCTAAATATTATAAAGGAATGAGGAAAACTGGCTAAACAGTGAAAATCGTACACTACAATTTAATTACAGCAAGCCACCTTTCGACGGAGTGGTCGGACCCTGATTCGAATTGATAATCCAGCCTGTCCCCAGATCAATGACTTAACTCCAGCGTATCCAGTTTAAAGGGGGTCGGGGGCATTTGTCGCAAGTGTGGTTTGTCCTGGTTGTTTGGGGTTTCATCCATGGACTTCTACCATTTAATTGCATGATCATAAAATTAAAATCTTAATTTCAACCATTGGCGTAGCTAGCTTGGTGTGCGCCCCCCTGCGAAAGGTCAAAGTGCTTCCCCCCCCCCAGAAAATAAAAATTTAAAAAGAAATTTCATCACCAAACTAACACAACAACAGAGCAAGCGTTGCCCAATTTTGAAAATAAGGTAGTTTTCCAGTCGCACAGTCCAGGACTAAGCCAACGTCAGCGAATCTTGGGGTGGGGGAAGCTAGGGGGGGGGGGGGGGGGGGAAAGCGTAATTCCACCACCACCAACAGAAAAATTGTAGGCCTTGTGTCAGGTATTTACATCTTTATTTTGCAGCTTAGAACCTTGATTCGTTTTTGGAGTAGTATTTGTAGCGCTAAAGATACACTTTTTTGTATTTCATTAAGAGAATTGGTGCCCCTGTAAATCATTTTTGTGCCTCTTCGCCCCCCTCCCCAAGTACCTCTTTAGCTTGCAAATTTCTTTAATTCTGTTGGCCTGCCAGCCTAGAGAGACTGTGACGATATGTCTATGACGGCGGAAACTTTCAGTTTTAATCGAATCACACAAAAAAAATTAAAAAATCAGCAAGACACGATGGCGCCCAACAATGCTCTGCACCCGCCCGCCGCTGCGGGGGCTGCGGGGACTCACGCCACGCCACTGATTTCAACATGAAACTTAGTCAAGGACAAAGTTAGCTTTAGAAATGCTACTCAACGAGCATTTCATTGTCCTTTTGAATGAAACGTGACTAAACTACTAATAGCTCATGTGATCCATTTTTAACTTCTGTAATTTTTGTTTTTGCATTAAAAAATATATTTCCGTAAACTTTCAGCAGTTACAATGGCTTGTTCCACGTTACGCTTTCAGGAAACTGACTGTATGATGCCACATTTCCTTCCACTACGAATGCAAAAAAA
>JAHWFP010055497.1:0-19972 GCA_023313725.1 Lithobius niger | reverse complement strand
TGAAAAGTTTAAGATAATCCATGATAGCCAATTTGGTTTCCAACAAAACAAGGGTACAATTGATGCCCTAAACGTAATTAACAATAAGGTGACAATGGCCCTAAATGACAGTAAGCATGATTGGGCAATCTCCATTGATTTGAAAAAAGCGTTTGACACACTTGACAAGGAAATTATGATGAAAAAACTATACAATATTGGGATCCGAGGCAATTTTTTTTCCATTTTACATAACAGTGTTAAAATTGATGGAAAACACAGTGAATGGCAACCTATTTACTACGGAGTCCCGCAAGTTTCCCCCCACCCTCCACCTTAGAGTAAGGAGTTGTCTAGTTGAATTTCAGTGCACACACAAGCACCCTCTGCTTCGTGCCATTGTTGTATATGAAGGACTGCGGTAGCGGTCCTTATGTAAGCCTCAGCATGAACTTCCATGTTAAACGTCAAACTTTGAACTTCAATAGTTTCGCCCAGAATTGACATAGACCAACGAAATTCAATATTTGGGGTCGTGTCGTAACTATTTCACTGCATTACAAATTTCGATGACAACAATCGAACCGTTCGGCGTCCACAGCATGGCCATTTGTTGTTGTTGTTGTTGTTGTTGTTGTTGTTGTTGTTGTTGTTCTTGTTGTTGTTGTTGTTGGGACTCTTTGCTCTCACCTGGAGATCGAACCACCGAACCGATTTTCAAGTTCTATAGCTTAAAACGTAGGTATGGACAATGCCTAGGGTCTTTCGCAGGCTATTTTAATATAACTACAATATTCTTGACACGGAAAGCCAAATGGGCTAGAACCTTTGCTCTCACCTAGAGATTGACCCAATGCACTGATTTTCAATTTGTGTAGCTTAAAACGTAAGTATTAACACCGACCAGGGCCTTTTGAACACGATTATGATGTGACTGCAGAATTCTCGTCGGCTGAACAATTATTATTGCAGGGCACTGGGCAGAAATCGTTAAAGTTGTTGTTGGGACTTTTTACAGACACCTGGAGCTCGAACCACTGAACCGATTTTCAAGTTATATAGCTTAAAACGTAGGTATGGACAAAGCCTAGGGTCTTTTGCAATCTATTTTAATGTAACCACAATATTCTTGACACGGAAAGCCAAATGGGCTAGAACTTTTGCTCTCACTTAGAGATCAAACCAATGAACTGATTTTCAGTTTGAATAGTTTAAAATGTAGGTATTAACGCCGACCAAGGTCTTTTGAACATGATTTTGATGTGACTGTAATATTCTCGTTGGCAGAGCAATTGTTTTTGCAGAGCACTGGGCAGAAATCACTAAGTGGAGTAACACATTTTTGCAAATTGAGCTAAAAACATGAAATTTGGTACACAAATCTTTATTAACAGTAAAAATCGAATCAGCCATGGACCCCATGAAATACCCCAAGTGCCTTCAACGCCCGCCCCCACCCTCCTTTCTCCCCAGCACCCCCCTGCATCCCCTCCCAGGGGCTTGAGCAGCAAATTCTTACAGATCAAGCTAAACTATGAAATTTGGTACACAAGTCATTCTTAACAGCATATATCGAATCAGCCATGGAAACCCCATAAAATACCCCCAGCACCCCTCTGTGTCCCCTCACTGAGGTTTGACCCAAATATTTTTGCAAATCGAGCTAAAAGCTTGAAATTGAGTACACGAGTCATTCTTAGCATTACAAATCAAACCAACCATGGAATTCCCACGAAAAATCCTAAAGGGTCCCCTAGCGCTCCACTATGCTTCCTTTCTGACGCTTGACAACAAATTATTGCAGATCGGGCTAAACGCTTGAATTGTGGAACACAAGTCATTTTTAGCATTACACACTGAACCAGTCATGGAACTCCCCATGATATATACCCAAGGTTCCCCCCAAGGCACTATCCCCTCTTCCCTGCGGCTTCAGCAACAAATTGCAGATCAAGATAAAAACATGAAATTTTGTACACAAGTCATTCATAGTAGTACAAGTTGAACTAGCTATAGAACCCCCTCGAGATAATCTACAGAGCACCACAACTGTCTCCCCCTCCTGTGCCCTTCCTTGACACCTGACCAACAAATTCTTGCAGATAGTGCTAAAAGAATGAAATTTGGTACACAAGTCATTGTTAGCAGTAGAAATCAAACTAGCTATGGAACTTCCGCGGAATCCTCCAAGGCTCCTCAAAAAAAAATGATACCCGAAAAATTCTTGTTGATCAAAAGCATGCATTTTGGTACACCAATCATTCCTAGCAGTAGAAATTGAACCAGCATTGCACCCCATGAAGCATCAATGACCAACAAATTCTTGCTGAACGTACTAAAAACATGCATTGTAGCAGTAGAAAACGAACTACATATGGAACCCCATGAGATACACCTCAGTGCTTCCATGTGTCCTCTCCATGACCTTGATGATCAACAAATTTTAGTTAGATTTGTACAGCTAAAAATGACTTGTGTACCAATTCACATTTTAGTGTGATCAGCTAGAATTTGTTGGTCAATAATCTCATACAGGTGAGTGTGGTAGGAGGAACAGGAAGGGGCCTTAGGTAGTATCTCGAGAGATTCCATAGCTACCTTGATTTATAAGCTAAGAATTGACTTGTGTACCAAATTTCAAGGCTTTTAGCTCGATGTTCATGATTCGCCCAAATTCTGGCCCGTAACAGCTGAAGGTCGAACCGATGTTCAAGTTTTACGGCTTAAAACATAGGTGTGAAGAATGCCTATGGCCTTTTGAACGCTATTTTAATGTGACTACAATTATTGTTGTTGTTCTTGTTGAGGAAATTTTGCTGTAACCTAGAGATCGAACCAAAGAACCGATTTTTTATTTTTATAGCTCTTTAAATTGAGTATTAAAAAGGCTCTCTTATAACAGTTATTTTAAGGTGATTACAGTATTCTTTTCTGTATTATTCTTGCTGAAACAAGAAAAAAATAATGGATATTAGTATTAAAAAAAACGCTTAAGCGTATAAAATACGGATGTAAGCCTTAAAAAAGTTAAAGCCCTAAAGAAACAGATATTAAAAAAAGACTTGTAAGCTATCAGCGTCACACTAATACGTGTAAAAGAAGCTCCAGCTTGTTTTTTGGGTCGCTGGAGATTCTTTTACACGTATTAGTGTGATGCTGATGGCTTACATGTCTTTTTCTAATATCTGTTCCTTTAGGGCTTTAAGTTTTTTAAGGCTTACATCCGTATTTTATACGCTTAAGCGTTTTTTAATACTAATACTATGTATACTTACTGAATACTTTATTATTATTATTACAATTATTATTATTATTATTTTCCTTTCTTACCGTGGCAAGAATAAACCCTCTCGCCCTCTTCCTGATTGTTGAAGCTTCGTTTGTTTAATTATGGTCCCTCACCGCTCAGCAACGCAGCGTTTCGTTTAGGCTCGAGGGGTCTTTGTTGTTCCCAGCACCTTGTGCTCATTGCTTGCTGTGCGGTGATTGGACAATGGTCAATAGGGTAGTTGGGCACTTGTTCTGGTATTGGTCCTGGTACTTGTTCATGATGTATAGTAGTTAGATGTAAGTAGAGTAGTTTGAGCACATGGTGTAATGGTGCACATGGTGCACATGGCCAGTAAGCTGTAACAAATATCAATATCAATATCTCACCACCCACTAGCGAAATATATGTAGAGATTTCCAACAATAGGTCGCAGGATAAGACTGATATATTCGTTGCGGAGATACCACAGATTAATATATTGCATGGCGGTCATTTTTATGATGCTATAATGTGTTTTTCTATACATTAAACAAAAACTAATGTATACCGTATACGGCAAAATTGTTCAGGTTTTAACCAATTAAATTATCTTTCCGACGATAGGGTACACCATAAGATTGATCTATTAGTTCCAGAGATACACGAGATTTAGTATATCACATGGTGACCATTTCGAGGACGTCATAATATGTTTTCCTTCAAATTACGCAGAAACTAATAGATTTACGGCATACATTGTTCAGGTATTTCTTTTAGCAAATTAAATTACCTTTCCAACGATTTGCACGAAAAGATTGATCGATTAGTTCCGAGATAATTGAGAATTAACAAATCACACAGCTGTCATATTATGTTTTTCTTCAGATTAAACAAAAACTAATAAATTTATAGCATATATTGTTCAGGCATTTCTTTTAGCAGATTAAATTATCGTTCCAACAGTAGGTCACACATTAGGATTGATCGATTAGTTCCAGAGATAATAGACATTTAGTATGTCGCACGGTGGCCATTTTGATGACGTCATCACGGGTTACGTCATCACTTCCGGCAGTGTCTCCCGGTGGATTTGGAAGCTACTTTGTGTGTACAGCTTCCATGTGTAATATGCAGCTTGTTGCCGGAACTGAAATGTTTTGGCACTTTTTGTCGCTAACAGCACGTACTATATATTTTATCAACAAGTCAATCCGTTATTAATATTTCCTGACCCTGAAAACATAGTATTAGACACCAAAATGATTATCCTGTCTGTTCTATATGCAAAGATATAGCCGGTATATGATTTTTCAGCCATCTTGGCCGCATTCTTGAATATTTAAATTTGCTCAAGGGTGACAAAGTGGCATCCTGCAGAATTTCATAGTATGTCTTGAAGAAACACAAAGACCTTACTTCCAGGTTTTTGGCCCTGCTACCAGACTAGTATGCGAACTCAGAGCTAGGCTGTGCCTAGCGGGAAAATAGCCATTTTGTTTGCCTGTTAGCCCATCACCACCGTGGCTTAAAAATATCGTAGATAATGTAGAAACTAAAAATAAAATACACTTTAAACTGTATCTCCGCCAAGTTAAAAGTCTTGATAAGAATTAACTTCGCGAAAATCATACACAGTTGGCAAAACTAAAAATTGAGTTGGCTATTTTATTTTATGTAGCCTTTCTCTGTTAGACAGAAGGCGGTTCTGTAAGGAGTAACTCCTAACTGGTATTTCGGAGGGGGCGGGAGGTTACTGATATATTATTATTATTCCAACACAACATGACTGCTAGGATTTAAAAACTTTCTTAAGTAAGGCAGAAACGTTAACAAAACTTCATAAAACAAAACTTAGTAAACGATTTCAGCTAAGTTTTCGCTGTCTGAAGTCGTGAAATGTCACAAATTTCATTTACTAGTTCGTCTGCTAGCCCATTCTGCCATTGTTTTAGTTAAAACAAAACGTGAACTAAATCCGTACTTCATGAAAATCGGGTATAACTGGCAAAATTAAAAACTGAGTTGAAAAGTGAGTTGGCTGTTTGATTTGCTGTAATCCTTTTTCTGTTAACCTATCGCTATACTACGATTTGAAGATCATTTTGTATTAATGCAGAAACAATTCCATTTTTTATACAACAAACTTGTTAAAAATTCCAAAAATATTGGGAAGGTACAACTTGACAATAAGACTCCATAAGATCTGAAATTAAAGGACAAAAGGGACCCAAAGGACACTAAATGAGGGAAACATTTACCTAACATCCCTGAATCAAGGGAGAAAAAAAATGAAATAGAGCATGTCGATTTCATAGCATATTTAAAAGCTTTTCTCCAATAATACCTCAAATTGTTTTGAACAAAATGGAGTGAAAGGTTTCGCCATTTTTTCCCATATTTTTTTCATTTTTGACAAACTGGAACATGTTGCTTTAAGATGTGCAAGTTTTTTGCAGTAATATCCTCTAGGTCGTTCAGGGTATAACTGACCAAAGATTTCACTATTTTTCAGCTCTTGAAAGTCCTTTTAAAAAATATTTCTTCCCTGCTGTCATGCTTGCACACAGCAGTTCATTGGCATTCATTATATAGCCTAGACGTCCAAAATATATCCTTAAGCCAACCCCCAATCGTCAATGGCTAGCTTTATGTAATTTTAAACTGAAATCTGATAAATTTGGGAAGAAAATATTTTTGTAAAACTGATTCAGTCACAATTAAGTTTTTACGAAAACTGATATCCTGAAAACCGAATAAGAAAAATCACCGATATTTGCTTGAAAACAATTTGATACACGAATCTCGATGTATCTTGGATTAGCCAACGGCGTTGATTCTGTTTACAGGTGATATGACGTCACTTGAAGGGTATTAACCAATCAGAGTACTGTACTAGCTAGACCTCAACATGGAAATCGCCAAGATTACCCATTACTACTTTAGGCCAAAGGGCGGGGTCTAGCGAGTACTGTACTAGTAAGTCCCCAACTTGCATTGAAATCACCAGTAAATTTGGTCCGAAGCTCAGTCCTGAGGTCGAGGTCTAGCTAGGCCGGGGCTTACATTACTCCCGGTCGTGTTTAGACCTCAACTGGAAATCCCCACCGTAAGTGTGAAGCATGTAAAATTGGCAAAAACGACTCACTTGATTTGACCATGGATTATGAAGGTAAAAAATGTAACATTTGTGTCTGCTATAGAAAACCATCATCTTATAGGAGAAAAACACAAACACAAAAAAACTACTAATAAAATTTTTTTGGAGACTTTAATTTTAATACACTCCATGATACACAAAACGAATGTGAAAATAGTGATATTAATAAGTTTAAGAATATTTTTGCATCTGAAGGTTATATGCAACAAATTGAAACTGCCACTCGGGAAGAAATTAGAAATCATACATTGACATTTTCATGTCTTAACCTGATTATAACTAAACTAACTGACTTAAACTGTCAAAGTGCTGTAATTACTACTAAACTGGCAGATCATCATTATACCATTTAGTGACAAAATAAAAGACCATCAAATAAATAAGAACGCAAACTTAAACAATAATTTTTGGTACAAAAAATTAAACAATATTAAAATTATTGATGAAATGAATAAAATAAACTGGGAATGTCTAAAAGAAAAAACCGAATGATATTTATAATATAATTAATACATGCATATCAGAAATACACATAAAAAACACCAAAGGGAAAAAAGGTAAACAAAATGGAAAAAATAACATGCGATAAGAATGGATGAATGTAGAACTACTCAAAAAAATAAATGAAAAAAATAGTTTGTGGAAAAAAATTAAAAAGAATGGTAAAAATACAAACAGAGACGAAAATATTTATAAACTAAAAATTGAAAAGTATAAGAAGTTGAGAAAAGATGTAGAAAAAGAAATAAGTGATACTAAACAAAACTTCTAAAACAACTTTTTTTAAATACACAAAATGATGGTAAAAAAACTTGGCAGAACAACCATGCTGTTCTATGAAAAGAATGTACAAAAAGTATTGACTCACAAATAATTCTAAATTTTAAAAGTAGAAATATAAAGAACATATGTGAGGATTTTTAACAAAACTTTCAGGAACTAGTACGTAATATTGATCATGACCTAAAAGAACTGAAACTAAACAACCCTAAAAATAAAAAATTTAAGAAAGTATTAAATATAAAAAAAAATTTAGTGTTGAAAATACAATGGAAGTACAAGAGGCTAATTATTATAATATAATCACAGTTATTAACTCATTGAAAACAAAGAAATCCAGTGGATACGACGGTTTTCTCCTTGAACATTTTATTGCTACAAAAGAGAAAACATGTGAATTTATGGTGATTTTGATAAATAGTATAATCAAAAGTGAAATATGGCCTGATGCGCTTAGGAAACAAATAATTAGACCAATATATAAAAAAGGAGATAAGGGAAACATGAATAATTATAGACCTATTTCTCTACTTCTTATACTTAATAAAATATCTGAAAATTTTTTTGCAACCAGAATTGAGAAATTTCTTGATAAATATAAAATCTTAGATGACAAACAATTTGGTTTTAGAAAAGGAACTGGTACAATTAATGCGCTTGAAAACATTAATAATAACGTCACAAGAGCTCTAAATAATGGGAATTTTGCTGATGCAGTGCTAATCGATTAAGCAAGGCTTTTGATACTTTCAAAAGTGGCATTCTCTTAGAGAAACTACACAAACATGGAATAAGAGGTAAAATGTACAACATTTAAAAAAGTTATTTAACAAATAGGAAGTGTAGTGTAAAAATTGGTGAGGAAAATAACTGGAAAGCAATAACACATGGAGTCCCACAAGGGTCTGTACTGGGCCCAATTCTTTTCATTATTTAAATCAATGACCTTTTACATATTAACTGGAAACCGGAAATTGTTCTTTATGCAGATGATATTTTCTTGCTATCGATACATGTTAATGATGGCAAGAGGATTTTGACAGATTAAGAATTTGTTTGCTCCAAAAACATTTTTTTTTTGCCTTTAAAAACATCTCACATGAAGAACATCACTAAAGATATTATTATCTGTGACGATAACTGTAAGATTGAAACGGGCAATGTGGTTGTAAAAAAATGGAAAAAATTTACAAGACCAAATATTTAGGTCTTGATATAGACACTAACTGGAAATTCTACAGCCATATTAAAAACTTAACAATAAAAATTAGGAAAATACTTCCAAGTCTTTACAATGTGAAATATATTCTTGATATTAGAAACAAAAAAAAATGGTTTTCGAGTCCCTGATTATGTCAACTGTGAAATATGGAATTACCCTCTATGGCTCTACATCAAAATCAATCATTCAACAGTTGCAAAAAGTAATTAACAAGGCCATTAAAATTCTTTTTAAAAATGAAAAACTAAAAAGTAATAAAGATATTTACAACCACTTAAACTTTTTAACTGTAAATCAATCACATTGCTTTGAAGTAATAAGGAAAAATTACTTTAAAACAGAAAATAGGACTGAGACAGAGAGATCTGTTAGATGTAATAATCGATAGGTTTATGAACCACTTTGCAGAAATTCATACGGCAAAAGGGGCCATTCATACATGGTACCAAATTACCTGAACAAAATACCTGTCAAGCTCAGATGCCTTACAAATTATAAACTCATGGAAAAGGAAATTAAATTTTCGGCTTAAAACAACTTAGTTTATATTAGTTTATGTTTGTATAGAGATGTATGTAATGTATTGTCTTTGAAATTTATAAGGATGATTGTTTTGATTTTTATTTATTTATTTTTGATAAAAATTACATAATACTTTCCTTCTTTGTTAATTATCTTTATTAACATATAATGGATCTTATAGATCATGTATAACAATTTTGTGAAATTTAATAAGTTTTGCTTGCACACACAAGTTATTAGACTTCATGCCTTTTGTCCACCATGTACCTACATGTCATGTACAAATGATAAAGCTATATTATTATTATTATTACTATTATTGTTAGTCAGGCGTTTACCGTCTTTAATATACTGAAGAATATGGGGAAAAGGTTCATCAGGGAATGAAAATTAGGAACGAATAAATGTTTTGGATCGTGCGAGAAATTTGGCGAGGCGGCCCCCAAACGTACTTATTACTGAAACTGCCACAAATTAAAATCCCATTTGAGTTGGTATAGTAACTACCATCCCTGTTTTCATTACATGAAAAACATAGGAGTTAAATTTAAAAAAATTTGCTGGGAACAAATCACAGTTTTATTTCACAATTTAGTTTCATATCTGATGGATTGAGTGTATCCAGGGTTCAGAAGAAACCTGGAAAACACTGAAAACCTGCAAATCTCAGAAAATGAAAATGAAATCTCAGG
Organism: Lithobius niger; assembly: GCA_023313725.1. Lineage (NCBI taxonomy): Eukaryota > Metazoa > Arthropoda > Chilopoda > Lithobiomorpha > Lithobiidae > Lithobius > Lithobius niger. The sequence continues at coordinate 10,370 of JAHWFP010055497.1, read as the reverse complement.
GAAATTACAAGCAAAACATAATTTTTGTGAAGCTTAAGGAAATTATTATTGCGTTTAAACTCTTGAAAAGTGGGTTGATAAATCAGAAAAGTATTGAAGAACAAAAACGTCATGCACGTCGAGTCTTAATTTTCATATAATTCATTTCAGTGAAATTTCTAGATGTTCCAAGTTGATGTCATAGCACTTTCCCAGTGTTTTACAAGTGACTTGGTCTGGGAAATAACACTGTGCTTGATGTTCTAATCAAGATTTGTACAAAACGATCATCATACACACCAGATAACAACTTTTTGTGTGAAGTGTATGATGATGTTTCCTAAAAATAACAAATTCAAATCGGGGTTTATTTTAAACTACTAGCGTACATTCAAACACGGGTTTATAGCGAGGAATTAACACGGGCAAATGAACACAGTCTTACTTCATATCGAGTATCGATTGATAAATATCTAGTGTGGAGGGCAGAATCCTTTAAATAATACAGCACTGAATAATTCCTTATTTTTACGACTAATTTCAGTTTTGTTTAATATTATGTTCGATTTGGTTTTTCACCAGTATCACCGACTAAACATACGACGGCGTCCATGCAAGGAAGGTCGTTTGGTTAATTCATGTTTTATACGATGTTTTCGAAATCATCTGAAACATAATACGTCATGCAGGTAAGAATGTTTAGCAATCTGGTAAAAAGGGCAAAAACAGGATGTGAAGCCATTGGAAATTCATGTTTTTTTTTGGATAGCCGTCAAAATGTACACTTTTTTTTTACCATGACTTTTCCGTGCATTTTAGACTTTAAAGGGGCCTGTTACCGTCTACAATTAGCAGTGCTTCCAGATGCGAAATTTCTTTAGGTTTTATTTTTTTATTTTTTTTTATTTTTAGCTCACTGCTATTTTACTACAGCATTTGGTAGATCGAAGATTAGGCAAGGATTTGAACGAGATGACAGAAACAGGATGAGACTTGACCTAATGTTGGTCGCTCCTTGACTTATCAACCCTTCATCTCGTTTTGTTGTCTCAGCTCATCTCTAAAAGTGGCTTTAGTGTAGTTCTGGAGTTTTTTGAAATCCTGGAATAACTTCTGTTAAGATGTAAAATAATAAACCAATTGGATCACCTCTACAAAAGAATGGCCGTTTTACAACTATGAACAAAAAAACGGGGGGAAAGTTTAAACTAAAGCTAAATAAAACAAAACAATAATGAACATTGAGTTAGCCTGACAGAAAATGGAGCGTGGGAATATTATTTTACAATTACTAGTATTCAGGTAAACTTTGTCGGTTGACATCGCATGAAAATGAGAAACCAAAGAACCGTTACCAGGAATTCTTTTCCTTCACTTGGAGTCTTAAGATTGTATTTAGGTCAGTGGGTAGCAACGTTGGTATTTATCTCAGTGAGCAGCCACCTTGGCAGTCGTCTTTCTTTAAAATTATTTTATTTACATTGCAGAAATATTGCTAATGTAAGCCTATTTAGCTAAGAACATCATCTTTCTTCCTTTGTTTTAGGCCTTTAAAAAAAAGCTGTTAGGTTATTTTTATTTTTCCGTAGGTCGCACGAGGTGGATGGATGTATTGTGGCTCTCTTCACAGTCAGTAAAATATACTAAATTTCGACGAGACACACACTAGTTCTTAACATGCCACATTGACAAACTCATATCTTAAGTGTTTGTGAGACGTTTGAAGAGAAAACGTTTGGCTTATTAACGAAAACAGCTATGTATAATAGACAATACGTTTTCCCCCTTCAGCTTTGTATAGCTTTAGGAATGATTCGAAAGCTTGCTTCTGTGTTGGTTCCTGCAGGGACGTAAAGGTTTGGGTTACGTCCTGGTTCCTGTAGCGCAGCAGTAGTGTTAATACCTGCGGTGTAAGAGGTCCCCAGTTCGAACCCTGTAGCTTGCATCCTTTTTTTTTCTTTAACCTATGGTTTATTTTTTTAAGCCTTTCTATTAGTCTTGAGATGGCCATCAACTCCTATTTTTTGACCAATTTAATTTTTTTTTACATTTTTAAGATTGTGGTTGCTTTGGTGACAATTTTTTCCGGCCTACCGTACTTTGGGTGTATTCTGAAGTGAGTAAAAAAAAGCAATCTATCATTTGGTATAGGTTAGCTGTGCCCTACTCCCCCACCTCCTCAACCTGTACAGGAGCCACCAATGTGGACACTCTAGAATTATCTCTGTAATAGGGTCAAGTAAGTAATGCACCAACAGGAAGGCTTAACAAGAACAATAAAAATCCTTTCATTTTCAGCTCCTTTCCGAAATTTGGCAATGCGGTTGGCCCCAATTTACGAAGTATCCATTCAACTGAAAAACTTCAAATTTTAAATATAGAATATTTAAGCTTTAAGGAACGAGGGTTTTGTATGATTTTTCTCTAGGTTAATAAAATTCGGGAAGCCAAATTAAAAATAACCAGTTGAAAATAAGCAATTAGCATTGAATCTAATAGACATCCAGCTTATTAGCACACGTTTCAGTTAGTAGTTCTTTGGCAGAACATAAACAAAAATCTAATTCACCCTGCTTAGTCAAAAAATTCTTAAGTCTGTTAAATGGCTTTGCGAAGGAGGGTTTTTTCGTTTTTGTGGCTAGGGCAAACAGATCCTCGGGAAAAAAATAAAGCCAAATTTGCCATAAAAACAGGAAAAATAATTTCTGGTAACGCCAAGTAACCAAGGAATAATTAATAACCAAAGAACGTTAGGCTATAAACCTATCACATCTTGACAGTTTTTTTGATTTGTGCTGTTAAATGTTAAAACTATGACTGATTAATTAATTTATTGTTTTGGTCTCGCAGTATCGGTTTCGTTCTCTAAGTTTAGGTTCCTGGTTATTTGTAAAAGTCGTAAAATCGATCTGTAATATTTTCAATATAATTAAAGTTACTTCTAATTTCAAACTCGGTATTATGACGAACGAGGAACGGAGAAGTATTGTATGTCAACCAACGGTTCACGAATTTGAAAGGCTCCCTTGATCAATTTGGTACAGGAGAACCAGCGAAGAGTAGCCAATAATGAACATCATATTTCAAAATGTTCGTCGGTTGGTTGCTATTTTTGGAGCCCTAACGTAAGGTTGGATTGGAATGAAATTTCCTACATTGATCGGACCTCCAAACGTTACCATAAAACGATCAATTATTCCAGAAAAAAATTACACTTTTCCGAATGTATTGATGTAACACACCATCGTAAATTTGGAATCCTGAATAGTTGAGGAATTCCGACAACTCACTCACCGTGCTGTTGGTAAGAAAGTTAACTTTATAAAAATGGAAAATTAAAACATCATTGCTTCATTATAGCTAACAATCTTTTAAGATGTAATTTAACGAAGTAATAACAACTGTCATTAATGACACACATTCACTTCATTTGAAATGAATGCTTCGTGAATTGCCTTCAACATGGTTACCAAAACAGCCATTTACTCTAGCTGTGGGAATGTCAAATCTGGCCCCTTATATCATCGTAATAGGATGAAGCTGTTTGTACGAAACGAAATTATGCAGCAGACAACACCTTTACACCACAATACGATTTATTAAATGAAAGTCTGTTCATCGAAGGAAAGTCTGCAGAATCTTGCACCATCTATTGCTGTCAAGCCCTATGTAGCACTTACTGTGAAGGAATGCGCCAAGAATTTTTTTTTTCTGAAGAAACAAACCTAATCTAAACCTGTTTCTTTTTTTAGTATAAATTTCGTATGTGCTTGGACACTTTGAAGCCAGTTGTAAAAGGTAATTATGTCACGGCCACTAGATGGTGATACGGTAGATTCTTAAGATTCTCCATTGGCGACAACCATCCTTTAACTAGTCTTCGTGCAGCAGTTTCGAACTCCCCATTACTATATGGCACCCAAAATTTTGAACATAAAGATGATGCATGATAAAATAATTTCGAACGAAGTTCTGCTACATACATTTAGTCAAGATTACTTCTTAGTATAGAATCTTGGTTAAATGTAAGTTGCGCCGATTTATGGGCCCCAAACGAAAATACTGTGGGCTTTAGCAACACTGAAACGTATACGAAAATAAATTAATTTACCGTGAATGTGAAAGCAAAGTTAGTACGCAAGGAAAATTGCACAAATTCTAAATTTAGAGCAAAGGTTATTTAAATATTCTCTGAGCAGAGTAAGCAGCAATTTACTCGAACTCTGCCTGTGGGCTACAGCAGTCTTATTTGAAGATTAGGTTCTAGTTAAAATGCGGTAACTATGCCCATTTTAGCTGATTTTGATATACAGACATACCGAACTGATTGATTGATGAAAACTTTCCACGGCAAAGTCGTAAAAATGAATATAAATTTCAATCCTCTTCGCCTGAAAAAGGCCCTAAGCCTGTTTCCTGATAATTGAAAATCAAATTTGACGTAGTATAAACTCAACCCATAGCATCAGGCACTTCATAGATTTATGCTCAGCGCATTTACCAACTGCACTACCATTATGTGATATTTACAGGTCTTGTTAAAATTGCTTATTGTGTGTACGCATAGGTAGTACACAAATTAGTCCAGTTGGCTGCTATAATCCGGTACACGTTGGGATATGGTCTTAAAACAAATCTTCTCGTTCCTAATCCAATTCTGTAGATTCATGGTATCACATGTAGGGAGACTGTAACTATAATGTAGTGTTGATTGTTGCAGGTTGCCGCACACACCCACGGTGTTGGGTCTCCCACTATGTAACACTTCGACTTCTGCCAAGCGTGTGCGTGCTATCGCCATGAACGTTCACCAAAACCTATATCGGATGTGTCCTGAATGTCCAAGTATTTGCACGGAAGACCGCTACACCATGTTCCAGGATGTTGTTATGAACAAGCATAACTGCACCTGGCCAAAGATTCTAATTCAAGACAACACTGTTGATGTGGTATACGAGACTATGCCATACAGCTTTGGTGCTCTGCTGTCGGACGTTGGTGGAAGCCTCGGATTGTTTCTAGGAGCTTGTCTCTTGACTTGGCTTCAAGTACTGGAGGCTTTGATTTTGCGTATTGTAAAAACAATAATGAAATGACTCTAGTGCACACAAGATATAGTTGGAGACGCTCGTTTGCCCCAGAATTTGAAAGATCTTTCCTGCAATTCTCTCATGCTATCTAACTTCCCAGTCGGAACCCCTTTCCATGGTATAAATTAGTCCCCAAATCTTTACCCGCTCACAAATAACTCAGTAACTAACCACTAATTCGCTTACTTCAGAATTTTTGTTTTCTTTCCGTAAAACGACCACCATGCGTGGCTCGTCTTTCACTGAAAAGACCACGACATACAGTGAACCTTTCACTGGACCTTTCAGCTTCAGTAATTAGGCAAATCGAAGCTTTACTCGTCACTGATTGGTCACCTATAAGGCAACCACAGATCTTGACAATATATCTCATTTAGAACAAGCTGTTTGCTTGCATGAATTTATGCCGATATTAGAAAAAGTCGTCACCTTCGTTAATTGTTGGACTTTTACAGAAACTCGAAGCTGATTCTCGCATCAGGATTCGGAGTAGTTATTAGGGCCATGACGTAACTTTCGTGAATCGTCGAACTTTCACAGAAACACGAAAATGTTCCTAAAATGTGGTTTAGGCCTCAGTTCATATGAAATACAATGCTGAAGCAAACGAAATTACAGGTTAGTTAACGAAATGTGACTGGGGCCTAGTATCGCTTTGGAAAACCGTCGTAAATTCTAAATATCGTAAATCGTAACCATCGAAAACATCGAGAACATTGTAAATCTTTGATGGGCCAGTGTACTCACCTTTTTATGTTAAACATTGTCTATTATCACTTCGTAAATAAAATTTGATGTCGAATGTAGTAGAATCGTTTTGCGGAAAAATAAAACAATTCTCACATCGAATATAACTTGTGGCACCCCCCCGGGGGGCGCGGGCGCCAAATCATTGTACCGGCTGACCTTTACGTTCGAAAATGGCTTTTTTTTGCCGCCGACATTTTGTGGTGTAGCAGTGCCTGAGAAAGGGCCTAACGAACTAAAAGAGCGTGTAAAGGGCAAAAAAGGGGAAAAGGAGAAAAGAAAAGGGTCCCAGAAAAAATGTGCATTAAAACTTACTTGTCCTCTTTACAAAATATTGTCCCTGCCCTCTAAGGAGGTCTGTGCAGGACGTGCGACGTGCGTTTTAGCACTCAATACCATTTCAGCAAATTTTCCTCGGCCTTAGTCAAAGAAAAGGAGTGTGTGCTAAAACACACAAGTTATCGATTTTTATCTCGGGTATTATGCCTGATAAGCTACGGTGCCAGCTTAATCCGTCTTGCAGCGCTCAGCTGTGGTTTATTTTTTACCTGTGCATGTTCAATGGCTTTTAAAATAAGCAGTTATTATTAAATACTTACTTGTTAGAATATAATGAGAAATAGTAAAAACAAAAACAAACAAAAACAACTTCATTGACGAAAATTGAATCCTAGGTTAAGAGTTATTTCTTTCTTTCTTTTTTTTTCTTTCTTACAGAAATTAGTAGAACTTGTGTTATATTATATTAGCGTCCTTTTCAATGGGTATGGTGATCTCAGAACGGAGAGGAACAATTTTACTAGGAATTCTAAGGATGTTGTACATGCAACAATTGACATGAGTACGATCGCATTTTTCATCTTGTATCGCATATCGTGTATCTTGTATATTAATGTATTGTCACAAGGCCAATAGTGACTGTTAATGTGCTTCATTTAAGCCTTTACCTTGTGATCGATACTTATCTGCAATACCATTCATTGTATTTCTCGTCTTTACACACATCTCCAGCCGAACTAGGAAAGTTTCTTGAAAAGAAAGAGTAACCTGCTTAACAGAGTCAAACATTAAATAGAGAATATGGAATGTCTGAGAGTTGTATTTTATTAAAAAAATACGTGTGTTCCAATCCGTTTCAGTTTGTTAACTTAACAAAATGGCATTTGCTTTGCTCTTCGAGTGTGACACATGATGGTTTATGCTGAAATTTCAGTGGTGTTCATGAACTTGCAGTCAGCAGTGAAGTGACCAATGTCGTGTCCTTTGCATTTTAATTTCCACGCAACCCTATCAAAGTAAAGAATAAATCAGTAATTCGAATAAAACAAGGGAATTGGTGGTCGTATGGCGGGGCAAATGGGCCCGAGCCAAGTGAAGAACTTCATGGATCTAGTAGAGAATCATGGATAAAGAGTATTATAAATCTCTTTTTCGACACGAGACATTTTTTTGGGGGGTGGGGGGGAACCTGTTGATAAAAAGAAAGACACAAACGAATAAATTACATCAGGATTTTGACTTCAAGAATGATATGATTATGTATAATTTGATTTTGAAAGGCAGCTTTAATATATATATAAACTGAATTCAGCATCTTCATTAAGTTACTATCGGGAGAGAGAAAAATCTGCTTGTTACGACCTACAGCTAATTAGAGACCTTTTACAACGAACTGCTTATAAATGTTGACGAAAGAAGAAAAAATATATTTAGCAAAATGCGTTTTATGATTAAATAGTAAAAAGAAATATGACTTTCTATACTTATCCGCAGTAATATTCATTACATTTCTCGCTCCTTACCCACATCTCTATACAAACTAACCTGACAGATTTGGTTTCGATTTTGTATGGAAAGTGCCTGAGAACGTATTGAAACAACGTAACGTTTATGACGTTCTCATTCGGTTTTAAAAAGCTTACACAGTAAAAATGTTGTATATTTTAATTCTTACGTCTTTAAAAAATCGTACCAAGTTTAAAATTTGTATTTATTTTTTAAAATAAAGTCTAGCCTGCACAGAGTTAGTCGTGCCCTTGTATACTGAGTTGCAGCCACTAAGGAGCAAAATAAAAATGCATAACTAATGATCGCAGTAACGACCTAATTTTCACGACTTTAAACAAGACTTTCAGAAGTCGTATGCCCGTTTCGCACAATCCCTTTACATCCAAAATTAAATTTCCGCTTGAAATTCGGTGAAATCGGAATTCCCGTTTTGCTGAATCCCGGTTTGCCTAAATAATGCTTTCCAACGTATCTGCATAGCTTGTGCTGCTGCACTCGCTGCAGCGACAGATATAACATCATAAACCACAGCTAATCACAAATTTCTTCACTCGTATTAGGATTGCTCCTTTCATAGGAAGACATGCTAATAATTACAATTTCTTTAGACTATTGTGTTTTAACGAAACAGGAATTCCCATTTCGCCGAATTTTAAGAAGGGCTTAATTTTTGGCGAAACAAAGAAATTTTTCGGCAAAATGGGATTTTACGAAACGGCTAACCACGGTTCAGAAACATTCCCTTCCATTTTTACCTGGTTTTTATTCATTTTCTTTCTGAATAATGCACAAAATCTCTATCGTTTCTTACATTCAGCTTTCTTCTATGATGATGATGCTATGGGCTACCCTTTTGTAAGAGAGTGCGGCCAAAGCCGCAATGCCCTCCCGTCAACTGCAAACCAGCCAAAACAACCTCAACCCACTCCCCCTAATCCTTACCCCTCCTATTCCACCATCCCAAGAGCACCCTCTTCCCCCTCCCCACTCCTCTCCCCTTCTCCCTCCACCCAAGGAGCCATCTTACAGCTTCCTTCCCCTTCCTCCCCCTCCACCCCCTTATTATTTGCTGTTAGTGGCCACAACGAACGTGTGAGGGCGCCACTAACTTGACGTACTCTATGCTTAGTTGGAATGAGATTTATTTTCTAATCTTTGATCTAGCCAACTTGCCATTTGGTAAAATCTATAAATACACGTTCTTCAATTACGTAAATATTTTTCTGGCAACAATATTCTACTTGAGTTCTTACCAAGCAGTAAATCCTTGAACCTTGTATATTTGCTGTGCACATAGAATTGACGGGTCCAAATTATCTTGTAAAAATACTGCAAAGAGATAAAATACGTAGAATCTTCAACAGTAAAATAAAAAAGAAAACAGAATTCGTTGTGCCGTAAGGTACAGTTGAAAATAAAAAACTTTTAAAATATTCTTAACAAAATGGGTGCGGAAAAGTGGCTTTGTAGCAACACTATCACAAACAATAAATTTCATCACTCTGAGATAATGTCTTGAGTTGCCGCAAAGGCCTTCAAATGTAACGTAGTTTAACGTAGGCGGAATGGAGAAAAAATGAAAAAAGAGATTATTTGACCTCCTTAAAATTCTGTTTTAACTTTATTTCATTTGGTACTCTCAGAGACAGTGAAAGTTTACCATAATGGATATTTTTTTCTTGCTCAGTACTGCGCATAGTACAGTTATGGGCCAATATAGCGTTTTAGCCAAAATAGACTAAACCGTCATTTTGGCCGACATTTTCGATATTTAATTATACAAACATTTTTTTTTTACAAAACTATAATTCTTTGCATTTATTTGTGAGAGCATGAAATCAGATAATATCACAATTTTATTGTAAACTAGTTTAACAATATTTTTTTCCGCAATTCTGCCTACTTTAAACAGTGATGCCAAACATATGAGGTGCAGACACAAAGAGATGCCGCCCTTTCATCCACCCTTGTAGTAGGGGAAGGAGTAGTCAGTTGGGAAAAAAAACCTCTCCTTTGACAACAAGCTTCATTTCCACGAATACAAACATCTACTGCTCTACTTTCGTCAATTCGTGGAAATACCTACCTTTCGGGGAAGAGACTATATTCAGGGGCATTCCGACTTTGTGGATCAAACCACTACGGGCTAAATCTACACCAGATTCTGTTTTGGGACAACTCCTTCAAGGCCAAACCAATGTTTGAATCTACATCAGTAAATATGAAGACGTTTAGTTTTATTCAAGTATTTACTACTATCAGGTTTCGTGATAACAGACCCCATTGTACCCGTAGCTTGTGGAAAGTTGAAGATTTTACATAAGACAAGCAAACCCTGTTTGTTTAATTTTATCCTCTGTCACGCTCGTTACGAAAGTCCTTGAGTGATGTGAACTTGTGTAACTTTAATTAGTTACATGCCTCATGCTTTGATGAACTTCGAACTTTGTATTTATAATTTCTAAATTTTGGACTTCGAATATTTCGCCTTTTTGAGACCCCAACTTTACACCAAACTTGGAGACCCAGTCGGAGTCGGATTTGGACTTGTGTAACGCATCGAATTATAATTTTTTGCTCTATTTTTTTTTATTTGAGTTGGGCTTTAATTTTTTGGCCCCAAAGTTTTACACCAAACTTGAGGAACTGTACCGTGTCTGTTTTGGACCCGTGTAACTATAAATTCAGCAGTTACACAACCTTTTGTATTCCACATTGAAATTACGAATTTTAATTACAAAACCTGTTTTTTATTTTATTTTTTTT
>JAHWFP010055496.1:19230-35454 GCA_023313725.1 Lithobius niger | reverse complement strand
CACGAACCGATTTGAATGAAATTTGGTATATATGAATATTCTGTGAAATACGTCTGAACGACATAGGTAAGAATTGGGGTGTTGTGTGGGCTATTGTTCAAAAAACTACTAGAGTTTTAATCTTATTTCAATAACAAAAATACACCTCTTCTCAACAGTGTTGAAAGGCCTTCTGACCAGGCCAAAACTCTCGATGACGCACGAAGTGTAAATAGCGAATTTTCAGCAGAAATTTTTGGCACAAAAATCCCCCAAATTAATCATTAAAAACGATAAAAATAACGGATGGAACACGATCAGTTAAGGTTTGGCTGGACTCGGTCATCACTCTTCAACGTGGTCATCGTGGCTGAGCGATGCCCCAGACTGCAAGGGGCACTGCAGAGAGAAACAGAAGGACATCGTACTGAAGCCGATGCTGTGAAGAGTGATTTCTTAGACCTAAAACGCGCGATTTTTGTTGTTGGAGAAAACAACCTTAGGGCACGATTATGCAACCACTCGCTTTTACATTCTCGCAGCTAGAAGCTAGAAATCACCTCAAATTCCAACATGGCGGCGGTTTTATGTCTGCCGCCTCGCAACGAAAACAGCAAATAACGTGCGTTCAGAAGCGTTTGGTAAAAATTGTTCCGTCATGAGGAATTCTTTATATTATTGGCACGGATTATAAGACTGCAAGTATTTACTCAAACGATGTCGGATTTAGCTAATCCATTTAGCGTTGTTACCATGGCAATGTCACCTTTGCCATCGTGATTGAGTTCTAGCTGCGAGAATGCAAAGGCGAGTCGTTGCATAAACGCGCCCTTATTTTAAGCCTAAGAAATCCGCTCTTCCGTTGTTTATCCCTTCATTTTTATGTGGTGCACCTTGTAGTTATGCCCTCCAAACCCCATACTGGTGCCAATATGGCGGCAAATGTCACTGCTCTATAGCCTTAATCCGGCTATAAAAAAAAAAAACTTGCCCAGTGCTGCCTATCAACTTCAAACGCTTGTTGACTGCTCGTGTTGAAGAATTTACTAATGTTCCCAGTGTATTTGTTGATGTAATATCAGCTAACGATTTCTCCGAGTGCAGTGCGTGCACAGTGACATACACCCGATATGACGAAAAATGGCGGCTCGGTTTACTAAACCAGATGACACGTCTAGAATAACTAGTATACAACGCAATGTCACATGTGTAAAAGAATTGATAAGAACGGTTGCTGCCTGGTCGTTCCATGGAACGATTTGGATGACCGTTAGGCTTATAGCTTCTGACGGACGCAAGCTGCAATTCGGTGAGTAAAGCGAAATTAGAATTATAGTTAAAGAAATCCAAATGGTGCTAAGATACGTGTTGAAACAAGAGGCTGCAGCGACTACCTATTCTCATCCTGTCTTCTGTACAGTTTCACAACTTCCAATGTTGAGGCGCACACCTCTGTATCACGCACTGCAACAGCGATCTCTATTATATAATCTTAAAGCACTAACTGTCACAATTGCCGGTGTTAGCTTTAAGGCCTATTTTACATTTTAGGCGTAGTTGTCAGTCTTTGGGCCTAACTTTTACCTGCAGTTTTAATTTTTGTATTTTCTTATTCATTTTTGCAACATGGTGCGCCTCCGGGCACATAGTCACAGTGCTACAACGGAATGCGCAACGTATATAGATCAGTGGAAGGGAAGTGACAGGAGAAATGCAATGTACGGAGTTATAATATAGTGTTGTTGATGAAGCCAGCAGCAACTCGTAGCAACTTGACGTCCCCATGGCAACGTGATTAGGCCCAATTTTCATTTTTAGTCTTAATTTTTTTTAACTGCAGCTCAATTTAGTTAAGTAGCAGATAGGTCTAATGTCTAATGGAGAATTTGGTTCGAAGTAATGGGAAGTAATTTTTTTCCAAGTGCATATAGTGATCATAAAATCATAAACCCTTGACGTCCTCCAACTGTCATTGATTGAACTAATAGTTCTTATTAGTTCCTCCTTTCCATATATCTCCCATTCAGGGGAGTTAAGTAATATTTTTTCTTGGGATGGGGCAAATTTTACTCCCATTTCCCCTCTCCTCCCTTTCCGCCCCTACTAGAAAACATATATTCACTTTGTTTTAACTGTACGATTGTTTTTCTTGCTTTACGTAATGCGTGGCTTTATAAAAAAAAAAACAGTTTTGAAAAAAATAGCGAATAAATAGATTTTTCCAAGGCTTTGTACGCGCTCCTCGGCTCGGTATTTTTTTTTTTGAGGAGGGAGGTGGTCAGCTCTTCTCCCACTACGTTATTTACGCCCCTGATTGTGCCAATACCTTACCTCTCTACTAATCTCTCTACTCTTTTTTCATTGTGATAGAAAATTTCTCCTTTTTACTATCAACAAATTTCACGCTTTTTATTTCCGTTTTAAAAACTACTCAAGTCTACGAGAAAATTCAGCGAGGAGAGGCAACTTGGTCAACAAACGATTCCAATTCCATTTTTAATCCTCCAGCAACTCATCACGGGTTAAATGCAAGGCACTCCTGCACCTAAATTTAGAACGATAACCTGGAAATACGCTACGTCACTGTTATTACGGGAACAAAACTGAAATCAGGTCCATCCGAAAAGGCATCAATTTGAGAATACTCTCCCAGTCTGTTAACGATAACAACTACACCAGTCAATCAAAAAATAAAAATCAGTGTTACTTAAAATTTACATTTATAAAATTACCAAAACAATGGTTGCGAAAGTGGAAAATTGTAAACTGAAACCTCAAAAGGGTTAATTATGAAGACATCGGTGTGGCTCTGGCGCTCCAGCTGCTAATACAATAATCGGCCGCTTAAGTCAGAAGTGATGGCAAAATTACACTCATTACTACGTTAAAAAAATTGCCGCTCACAACACACATAGAAATCGGAGCAAACGAATAAGTTAGCGCTAATCGTTGCTGTTGTATTCGACTTCTTGTTGCTATTATGTCACAAATTACAATTACAAATTTACAAATGGCGCCACTTAGTATTGTTCACACTCTGTTTCCGTGGAAAGACTCGCCGAAATTGGCGATATGGGAAAAGACCTCATTAAAAATTTTACTTTTGAAGCTTTCGATTGTCTCCTGTTAGATGCTTCAGGCTTGCCCCGAAAGGAAAAGAAGTTTTAAAAAAAAAAAGGTGGCCTTAATTGCCACAATCGAATTGTAAAATGTAAAAAAAAAAAAAAATTGTCCATTTGTTCGTCTGCAGTGTGAGAGACTATAGACAGAAAATTAAAAGCGAAAGGTGTTTTCACTTTCAGAACCGTAAAAGTTCAACAAAGAGGAAGAAGAACAAAAAAATTTTAATGAAGCTCAAATTTAAACAGGTTATATTGATAAGAACATCTGCTGTTTCCTGTGCGTTGTGAAGCGATTTTTTTTAACGCAAACTTAAAAGAAAGGTTAGGACACTTCCGAATATTATTAGCACTGTTGTGAATTTGTTAAATCTTTCACTCCCCCCCCCACCTTCAATTCCCACCCCTGTATACCTGAGACCAGTGTCCCTGGGAATTATAAAAAGTTTGGTCGTAACCCAGATCATTAAGCTTGTAGCATATTTCTCTGTTCCGATCCGTCACGTCATGTCTCTCAGATCGTCAAAATTCTGTTCGGATTAAAAGCATGTAAATTAAAGGAACCACGTATATTGCTCCGTCCCGTTCCGTAACGACCCGTCGGCTGACGAACGGAACTGTCGCGGCAGAATCCTTTCAATCGGAAACTAATCGCATCGGAGAAGTGTGCGCACCTACCGTCAGTCGGCGACCGTCGTCATCCGTCACGCGCCTGCGTACAACGCCTTTCCTTTAATAACGGTCCGCGGCCCATCTTGAGTTCGCCCCAGAATGAACACAAATACTCGATTGTACGTGTTTGGTCGCAGAGTGCCTTGTTGATATCCAAAGTAGGATACAATGGCGGCCGTCGGTTAAAGCTGCCCTCTCCAGAAAGACGTAGCCGATCACAAAATAAGTGCAGGACTCAAGATATGCCGCGCACACTATAGTTTACTACGATTTTCTATTTAATTATCTACTTAAGGTACTACAAGTCTTTCTTCATTTGCATTGCCAAGGCGCGATCAACTGGCAGAGCAGACTGGAAGGGTTAGCGACGAAAGCAATGTGCGCTGTGCCATCCGTTGCCGTCAGTCGTCGGAACAGGATGGAGCAGGGTGCTACAAGCTTTCAGATGCTTTCCCGGCACAAATATTTGTGCGTTCTATCACCGAGGCTTGACTGTTAAAGACCGTTTTTGGTCACTGGTTGGATAATAAACAATGTTTTCCAGCAGGTTTTACCCACCTTAATTTTTAATACGGGATAAATAAAATGTCCAGCAGAACAAGTCTTCAATCAACTTGTCGTGACCTCAACAATCACAAATTTTATTTTGTGTGTAATTGTCAAACCGATCGTTCAAAAACCAAACACGGTCCCCCAGTTTCAACAACAACAACAACAACAACAACAACAACAACGGTTTGGGGGGGAAAAAAAGAAAACGAACTAGTTACCACGTCATTTTCAACTGCTAAGGTTATCTTGGGATGCACAGGGGCAATTCCGCTAGGAAATATCTAGGATCATTTACACGATTTAGCCTTAGCCACTTAGCGCAAGAATCGGAATTCGGCGTAGGATGCACGTAAATTAGTGCCAGGAATGTAACTGAATACCTTCTAACCCACATTTTTAAATTGGATTTATAGCAAAAAGTTAGTCAGGCAGATGATAAAGCTGTGTGATGCACTTCATATGCGAAAAATATCCGTGAAAGATTTGTGTATCGTGTTTGGAGAGTATGACCCTTTAACTCTAAAAAAGTTCTCTTCGTAATTTATTACACCAACCTTCATCCCTTGCTAAAAAATGGACGCATCCCACATCCGCTAGTTCATGACCAAACATAACAAATCGGGGGAGTATGTGAACCAGTTTCGTGCGAGTTCAATCTTAAGATTGTAATAAGTGACAGATCTAGGTCTTTTCTTGCTTGTTTTTTTTTTTTTTTTTTTCACTTAGCTCCCACCGCCGCCCTCGCATTTCAATATTATACGTGCTCACTCCTCTTTCTGGTAGCCTTTCACGTAGACATTTATTTTTTTTTATGTACTTTTTTAACGGGCAAGCACCAATGCGTCACATCTCATTTGCCCTGAAGACGTAGGTCAACAGGAAAGTGGTCACTAGTTAGACCCCCGCAAAACCAGCAATCGTTGTAACAATTGGAGTCACACGGTTAAAAATACCCAGACGAAACCGTGCCTGAACCAACCTGACGTACGTCATCAAACTTATAATTCTTTATTAGGCGATTAATTAGGCAGTTTTAGGACGCCAAAATATTCAGACAGGTTTAGAGAGGTGCTAAATAGTTTCGACCCAAAAAGGGCCTAATACCGATTATCAGTCGAGAGATAAGGGTTGAAGACAGAATTATTACGGATCGTGCAGCTCAATTATTGCATTCTGAACCACTGTCGTAAATGTTGCTTTGAGTGTGTATACACCCAATGATTATGGAGATAGCACGCAATGGATGGAGTGTGGTACGACGGTGGTATTGTGCGAGGAATTTCTTATGCCGTAGGAACCCACTACGATTTTTTTACGCAGGAAATATAAAATTTAAGAGTCTTTTTCTTCAGTGGGGGACTTAAATTGGTATATGGTGTGGTATTTGCAACCCACGGAAAAATAAGGTTTAGCGGGCGTCACAGTTTGACTGAATGTAGCAAAACCTTGTCTCACAGGAAAGCCCTGCAGTTAACAACGCATTTACAACAGTTTGACTGAACGTAGTGAAACCGACGGTGTCACATAAAAAAAAAAGTATAACTTTCTGTTCCCTTTTGGACACAAATGTCAGACTGCCTGAGCGGGTATTGAAACATCGACCTTTTAAGAAGACCACTGGGCGAAAGCTCAACCGTAAGCTATACTGACACAGTCGACGCCGTTTCTGTATGACTTAGAGGTTTGTTATCGGTCTGTGGTCTCAAAATTAGTCGAGGGTTGAATTCCCGTTCAGGCAGTCTGACATGTGTGTGCAGGCAGGCAACTCAAATAGGTTTGCATTCGTATGTATTTATCATTCATCGAGCCCATTTGGCTTTCCGTCCTGTTCACACAAGGACGCCATGCCACTGTAAAGTGTTTGTATCAATTTATTTAGCCTAGGTGTGGCTGAATGTAGGAAAACTGAGGAAAACGCAGGAAAAGCCATGTCATGAGAAGACGTTCGTTTTGCTGTAACTTGACTAAACGACGAGTCACTGAAAAACTAAAAAAAAAATAATAATCACATCATCTATGGGGTGATGAAGGACGAGGACTGAAGAAACAAGCTTAAAAAAAAATTCGCGAGTGTGCGCGTGGAGTGTTTGACTTTCGTTAATTTCAAGATTGACTTTAAATTTTTCCAAATATCAAAAGTACGTTACTGATCTATAAATACAGATGCAAATCTATTTACGTTGCCTTTTGGGTTTAAATTGCAGACTGCCTGAGCGGGGAATCGAACCCACGACCTTTGAAACCAAAGGCCGAGTTCCTAACCGCTGAGCCTCGGGTTTTGGGTTCGAAGATCGTGGATTCGATTCTCCGCTCAGGCAGTATGGAAGTTAAGCCCAAAAGGCAACGTAAATAGGTTTTCATCTGTATTTATTTTAACACTTGTTGAGCAGTTGGCTTTCCGTCCTGTAATTACTGATCTACAATAGAGGTACTAACTTTCAACCTGCAGTGGTCTCAAATTTATAGTGTGCTGCACTTATTTTGTGATCGGCTACGTCTTCCTGGAGGGGGCGGCTTTAACCGACGGCCGTCATTGTCTTTTGTAATTACTTTGGATATCAACAAGGCACTCTGCGACTAAACACGTACAATCGAGTATTAGTGTTCATTCTGGGGCGAACTCAAGATGGGCCGCGGACACTATAGTTACGTTTTTTCCCCCGGTTTTATGACCTTAATGGACATTTTATCTAACTTTTACGAGTTAGAGTAGGAAACAGCTGAATGCGAAAAGGCATCTGTGTAGCACATCCGGTTAGTAAACAGATGGTTTACATACTAGCCATTAGTGGCTCACGAGGCCAGACAAATGTTTCGTGAAAAAAAAAAAAAAAAAAAAACATTTACAACGTCACAATCGAGTCTGGTTTATAAGCTTTTGAACTGGGACGTAAGAAGTAAAAGGTATTACATTTTTACTGTAGGCTTTTAAAAACCTAAAACATCGTCGCATGCGTCATAACGAGTACGCCGAAAACTACACAAATCCATCGCATCAGCATCAGTTGAGACCATCAAAAGCGAACCCGGCATGGTTAGTATGGGTTGCATGTTTGATTCGCTTGGTTTTTGAGTTTAAAGTCGGTTATCTTTCCCCATTCATTGCGATATTTGAACACTCTCGTCATCGTCACCATTTCGGTAAATTTTTTGTGTGTTTCCTTTATTTAAAAACTTTTTATTTTTATTTTCCATTTAAATTAATTTTATTGGGGCTCAAGTCATCCAAAGCAAGCAAATGCTCGTATTGATGAACTTGTTCAGTTTTGAATCTAATTAGATGTCTAATTAGAAGCTGAAAGTGGGACAACCGGAGATTTGAACTGTGAAACATCCGACAATGTAGGGACCGAAAGAAATCAAAGTCGTAGGCTACCATAAATTAGAAAGTTAACTAGATATAGCATCTTACTTCCTACAGTTCTACGCGGGGCCCTAGCGTTAATTGCGGCTACTAACTGCCTCTACTAATGCTTTCGCTTTCGGTTTTAGTAGCCGCAACTACCGCTATAGAACAGTGACATTTGCCGCCATATTGTCACCAGTATGGGTTTTGGAGGGCATAACTACAAGGTACACTACATAAAAATGGAGGGAAAAACAACGGAAGAGCGGATTTCTTAGGCTTAAAATAACGTTGTTTTCTCCAACAACAAAAATCGCGCGTTTTAGGTCTAAGAAATCACTCTTTACAGCATCGGCTTCAGTATGACGCCCTTCTGTTTCTCTCTGCAGTGCCCCTTGCAGCTAACCCATTAAGGCTCCACTGCTATAGGGCCACTGCTATAGGGCCACGCGTAGAACTAGAAGAAGTAAGATGCTATATCTAGTTAACCTTCTAATCTACGGTCGCACATCGTTCAGCTGTATTTCAAAGAATATTCCCAAATTTCATTCGAATCAATTCATGTCCGTAACTGCTGTAAACCGTTTTTTGATGATTTTTTGGCCACCATCTCATAATCTCTGCTTGAAGCAATACGGCGGTCAAAATCTAAAAATGAATACAAGGTGGAAAACTTGTTCAAATTTTTGATTTGACGTGAAAATAATTAATAAATTCCGTTTAGTTATGTGTAAAGCCAAACCTGTTGTATGGTTCTGAACACAAGTGTTTCACTTCACACACAGCAGCAGCCATGAGGTGTTGATTTTTAATTGATGGAAGTTCGACGACACAAATGTTGGCCACATGTGTGTCTAATGTGTTATTTTACCTATCAACACCTGAGTAAGCGACTTCTGTTGTTCCATCCTTGAAGGGCTGGAATATATTAATTGCCTAGGGCGATAACCCTTTAATATAACGACGTCAATGCCGTACATATTAAAGACGGATTCAGTTTGTGTGTGCTTACAAATACAGGGTGTAACGGAGGTCATGGAGCAGGGTAGACAGTTTTTATAAATTCTCCTGTCGAAATGAAACGTGGATGAGCTTATAGAGTTATTGGGAGAAGCCCCACCCGGATTTGGTTGGCCCTGATGTTTCCGTTCAAGGCCATCACATTTCTAGATGTTATTTAATTATTCCTGAAAAGGGGTGGATAGGGAGATCGTTGATATGAAGATTATTTTTTTTAGAAAAAAAAGCCAAAAGATGCCCTAAATGCCAAAGAAAATGAATAAAAAATTAATTCCTGTAAAGAGATTGATATAGGGGTAGGCCTATCTTTAATATTTAGTTTGTTTTTTTGTGGAAAAAATGCCAAAAGATGCTTAAATGCACACAAAAATATCAACAACAAAATACTAAAAAAAAAATTACTGTAAGGGGGTGGATAGGGGAACGTTAATATTTAGTTTACTTTTTTTTTGGTGAGGAAAAAATGCCAAAAGATGCCTTAAATGCCAAAAATGACAAAAAAAAAGCCTTTTGAAAATATAAATGCAACGAAATATAGGTTACATTTCGGAGTGCTTTGCACGACCTTCCCAAATTTAAACCATTCAATTTAAAAGTTCCATGCAGGTCCTAGTTAAAATGAGAAGACCATTTAAAAATGCCACAAGTACGAACTCAAAAAGAACTGTACTAAAACTAACAATGTGTTATTTTAAACTCTAGCTGTACACAAAGAAACAATAGACTTCAAAATTATCGGGAGAGGAACCACAATTTTTAAAAATGTTAAAATGAACTAAGAGCTCAAAGTTTAAAAAAAAAAAAGGACCACAAGGGGTACGACGGAGAAACGACTAAAACCTTACAATTCGGACGAGACCGAATTATTTTGTTAATCGCAGATTAGGTCTTAACACAGCTTTCAAATGTTGAGGTAAGTTATTAACCGGAATAAACGAAGCTGATTTTTTATTTCAATCTTGCGCTTAAAGCTTGCATAGTACACAGTGCTTCGACTTACAGGAAATTTTTCCCTTTTTAGGGGAAAAAATGCTCTTCAAAGGGAGAAAAAATATTAAACAGGGAAAAAGGGGGAAATTCTGAGTTTAACTTGCGATTTTCTCTGGTGACTAACGATCTTCTCTCGAAACGTACGTCGGTCCACAAGCTTCTATGCGTGTTAATCATAAACTTTTACTCAACCCCACCTTACCCAACCCTTTGGAACACAATTTATTCCGAATTCCGCTTCTAGCAAGAAGGCCGACCTTAATCCTTCCTTAACTAGCTCCAATTCCATCTTTGAGTGTTCCAGCTAGGCTTATAGCTTTTACTTTCGCTCAATTTAAATTTGGTCAGTGTTATTTCTCGTCTATTGCTGGCTTATTAAGGTTAAAATCACGAAAACTGTGGCAGTACTAATTTTCACAGGTCCACCCTTTTCTTTCAGTTTTATTTTCAACTAGAGGAAGCCACTGCTATGCACGGGGTCGGTCACATTTCCCGGGACATTTTTCCGGCACTCTTTCCGACGACTTGTCAGATTGATCGACCACTCATGCCTGGCTCCTGTTTGGCTGCAGGTAGAATGGGAGAGCGCATTTACGATGCGGGCGCGAGGTGGGGAGAAGTGATTGTTATGCCCGACGACTTGTCAGATTGAACCTTTATTGAGTTGATCGACCACTCATGCCTGCCTCCTGTTTCCATGCAGGTAGAGTAGGAGAGTGCATTTTCAATGTGGGCGCGAGAAAGGGAGAAGTGGTTTTCCTTTTAGTCTTCATTTTAGCCGACCTCCGAGATTATTATATAGATTTGCGTGAATTTGCGTTCTTGTGCCAACAAAACGAGTCCGTATTTTTTTTTTTAAGTAAAAAAGGGAATTTTTTTTTTTGCACTGGGGAAAAAAGGGAATTTTCCCTTTACTCGGGGAAATTCTGTTATTGAGAAGTGGAAGCACTGATAGTACACTACTCCGTTCCGTTCGTTCCGTTCTGTCACGTCACTTCGCAGGCCGTCAAATTTCTGTTGGGATTAAAAGCATGTAAAATAGAGGAGCCACGTATACGGTACCGTTCCGTGACGACCCGTCGGCTGACGGACGCGATTGTCGAGGCAGAATCCTTTCAGTCAAAGCTGTTCGCTTCGGAGAAGCGTAAGCACCTGCCGTCAGTCGACGGCCGTCGTCGTCTGTCACGCGCCTGTGCACAACGCCCTTCCCAAACTAAATCCTGATGCGAATCTATTTCAGTTGCCTTCTGTACTTCAATGTTGTCGTATACTCGAGCTTAAAGAAATTAATACCTAATTTACTACGGATTTCTATTTAATTACATACTTAAGGTCACTACAAGTCCTTCATTTACATTTCGAATTTGGGAGCGATCTAATTTAAAAGGTTAGCGGAGCGGACTGAAACGGTCAGCGACGGAAGCAATATGCGCTGGACCATCCGTTGCCATCAGGCAGTTGTCGGAACGGAATGGAACGGAACAGAGTAGTGTGCGACAGTGGTGCAGTGGTAACCACAATCCTGGCGCCGCCCCGGTCAGAAACGGGGGGGCGGGGGGGGGTTAGTTACAGTTCCCAAACAGCCCACGTACACGTTTGCCTTGCAAGGATTAAAGTCGGAGGAAAGAAATAAACTGAAAGGTGCTTGGTTCAGTTTTACTGATTGTTGGTTTCCCTGTTTAACAGTTTTGCTACATTCTGTCAAACCTATTACATTAACACTGAAAACGCTGTTTTTTTTTTCTTGGGGTGCGGACAAAATAATAGATAATATGTAAACAAAATAGTAAACAAGACAGCAGAACAAATGCTAAAGAGTAACACGAGAATTGGTGATGGCAGCCCGCAAACACAATAAGACACTACATCGAGTCGGAAAATAAGTAAATTAAGAGAAACTAGTTGTTCCCTGGCGTAACATACGCCAATCTAGCTGATTACCGCTGTTTCAACCAAGCCCTATTCACTCGCTTCGAAATCTAGCCACGGTAGTATCCAGAGTACCCGCGATCAAAACGTGGTGCGCCAACTGTTGTCTCCAACTACTTCCGCACAAATCCAAGATGGTGGCGACGTGTGATCACCAAGTCTTAGTCGCTTCACGGCCACAGAGCAGTACAACACGAAACAGTTCGTCTCAATTATCTTCTTTATCATTAGAATTGCATTTTTATTTTAGTCCACGCGTGTCCCGCTAAAATGTACGCGATTCCTAAAACTGAAATTGTAACGAAGTTAGCCGCTAGTTGAGTTTCGTTGTTTCGTAGCTCGCTTTCCATAGTCGAAACCGAAACTGCCTATAACGACGTCGCAGTAATGACGCTAGAGCTGTAGTCTCAGTCACTTCCGCTGTTGTCCGCTTGGTGCTCTCGTGGCGAATTTGAGAAACTAGAGAATTCTGGCCTGAGTTTTGCACGCGTTGCGTGAGCGGTAAGTGTAGCAAGTGGGTTATCCCATAACGAAGTGTAGTTATTAATCCACGATTCAACTCGGCTCTAAACAGTCAGCGTAGGATTGAAGCAATATTGTGTTTGTTTTTAATTGCTAGAGCGCATATTCGTTCTCATTGTCGGCCGCTCGCCATGTTGATGATTTGTTCCGGGTTTCCAGCATTATTGAAGCTTCGTTTGTTTAATCGCGATCCCTCATCATTAAGTGCGGTTAACCGGGTGCGGTTAACGCTCGCTAAAACCCTTTGACCCTTTGAACTCATCACTAAGTCTGTTCATTAAGGCCGCCCGCGCACTGAGCGACTTGGCCGCGCGGCCAGGTTGCTGCAGCCAATGAAAATGATTAGTGCGTGGTTTTTACATAAACGGTACGCATTCTCATTGGCTGCAGCGAACTGGCCGCGACCTGGGCGGCCTAAGCGAAATATATAGATACCGCATGAGCCTGCTCTTGTCGAGAATAAGAGCCGGGACGCCGCTCCTGTGCGACAAGCTTTATTCCAGACAGACTACCAAACGTCAACCACCTTTCGTCACGTCGCCATTTTCGTCAATGAAAAATATTGCCAAAATAGACCGTGAGAAACTGCTAAAATCAAGG
Source organism: Lithobius niger (assembly GCA_023313725.1). Taxonomy (NCBI): domain Eukaryota; kingdom Metazoa; phylum Arthropoda; class Chilopoda; order Lithobiomorpha; family Lithobiidae; genus Lithobius; species Lithobius niger. The sequence continues at coordinate 22,725 of JAHWFP010055496.1, read as the reverse complement.
ATATCCTTGAAACTTCTCCTCGTTCCCCTCGCCCCCCCCCCTCCCCCGATCCATTAAGGAATAATAAATAAAAGCAAGCGCGCATATCTGACAGCCACCGCACGTTAAGCGATGTGGGGCGCGCATTCCAACTTCAATGTCGCGGCCCTGCCCTTCCCCAAGGCGTATTTTGTCGTTTTTGTTTTCTGGCATGTTCCTTTGTGACTTACCTGTATTAAAAAAAAAAAATCTTTTCCTATACGTGACTCCTTTTCAGGAACTTGGACCGCACCTATATATACGTGGTTATTTTTAACCTTTTGTTGTTCAAACTATTATTTTAGAAAATTTTAAAAAAGAAACTGAAGTTATCAACAATAACAAGACAATTGTATAATAGAAAAAATGAGGTTAAGTTTCGAAGATTTTGCGTTGTTGTACGGAGCGGAGGGCCGACTCAGCAAATTAAATTTTTAGCTGAAGCATTGCCTTACAAAAAAAAAAAACAGAAATATTCGAATAAAAAGCTGATACAAATTATTGCTCTCCTGAAAAAGGCTGCGAAATCCCACAAGTACATTAGAAGGACGAGATTTAATTTTCGGAAAGAAACTTGCTTTTCTTGGTCACAATAAAACCATTAAAACTAGTACAATTAAAAACCGACGACAAAGACGAATCGTCTACTAGCTATCGCCATCTTGGAAATTTGCCAAAATTAGGGCGAATGTCCAAGATGGCGGATCGCTAGTAAATAATTGCTCTAAAGTCATGGGTTTTTAATTGTAGTTTTAATGATTTTATTGTAACCAAGGAAAGTAATTTTCTTTCCGAAAATTAAATCACGTCCAGTGATGTACTTGTTGGATTTCGTAGCCTTTCAGGATGGTAATTTGTAGTATTTGATTGCAACTTTAGACACAAAACTAAAGAAAAAATCTGCTAAACAGTATGTAGCATCCAGATATACGTGTATTAACCGGATCGGAAGAAAGAGGAGTATCCAGATTACCGAATCTAGCCGCAGAAAAAAGCCACGGATATAAAGCTGCGGAAACAAAAGCTATAGGAAAAAAGCCGTCGGAAAAGAGCCACGGAGAAAATAAGTTTCCTGATGAAACTTCCTTTGCTTGCCTGGTGAAATTCGAACCAAGGTAACTGACCTAACGTAACCCAACCTGTAACAAACACTAAAACAAAAACAAAAAAACCCACAACGTAATTCGTTTTTTTCCGCAGGTTTTTTTTTCTGCAGATTTTTTTTTTCCTTCTGCTGTTTTTATCATTTTCTGAGGCTTTTTTCCGGCACATTGTTCCGCCACTCGTTCTCAGTCGCGGCCCCATGCGGCCAGTTACCAGTGACCGTATTTACTTTTACGGAAAACATACGTTGAAATTACGCTGTGTAGGTTTTTACCTGGAAAAGATGTGTGAAAAGTTGCAGCAGCGTTTATTTTGTGCTCGGCGTATCTTGAGTCCTACAGGTGTCATACGAGCGGCTGTGTCTTCCTGGAATGGGCGGCTTTAATCAACGGCCGCCATTGTTTTTGTAACCATCTTGGATATCAACAAGGCTCTCTGCATGCAATCGATTATCTGTGTTCGTTCTGGGGCGAACTCAAGATAGGCCGCGTACACTTGAAATGGCGTTGAAGCCAGGAAAGAGTTTTGTTTCTCAAGCCAGTGTCGACTGAGGTGGCATGTCTTGCCTCCAAGTTCATCGCTGTTTTTCGTGTGCTGGGAGTTAAAGGTACATCCGGCCTGCCTTATAACATTCCGCGCATTTACTAGCGCTAATATCGGCTGGGGTGGTAGCTGCGTTCCTCGTAGCGAGGAACGTAGCTGCTGTCTCCGTTGGCTTTGGGAATAGTACACGAAACAGCATCAAGTTAAAGATTGTGTCATCACAAACCGGAATAATGATTCTCGTATTTTAACATACAATTTATAATGTTCCAGGCCAATATCTTATAATTTTGCTTCGGCGATCTATTGGAATAATGAATTTAATTTTTACCGCATTAGTCTTTTAGATTTTTGATCTCATGGTGATTATTAGAAAATGAGTACAAGCACACACAGAGATGATACGTCATGATTATTGTAAGCGCACGAAGGATCATATACTGCGGGACGCAGTAAATAAAGTTAACAATTATTCAGCAGAAAATCTCCTGGACGCCACATTTTAAAACGGATTTTTACCGCGGGATTGACTAACGGTAAGTAAATCGACCTTTGGGGGCCGTACTTGATGTGGTGGATCGAGAAAAATGGCGCTGGGAGGACCTTTAACGCCTCATTAGCACTGTTTTGGTAAAATAAGATTTTAGCGATGTTAAACCTACTGGCTTGTAGCCGGAAGATCAATATGCAGCTCTTTTCCCTAGGCGTCCTTGTAAATGTTTACGCATTGATAATAGTTAATTCACTTATACCATTAGGTAAAAATCCTTTGGTGTAAATCCATTGAAAATATCACGGTTAGAAGTTATCCTGTCGTAATTCTAGATTATGTTAAGCCTGTTCCCACGTAGAATTATACTTTCACGCTCATCCGTTGGAACTGCATTCGGCTGCTCCATCATTTCGCCATTTAAGCCAAGTTTCACTTGAAAGTTTCGCTGCAATATCACGACGATCCCACTGAGTGCATTGAGCCCTACCGACAGCGGTTTTACAGCATTCTGCAGGCAGTTTAACGGCCTTTTCAACTGCTGAGGTTAAGTCGATGTGGCGAGGGACAGTTTTGCTAAGGATTTCCTTGGATCTTTTACCCGTCACAGTGGATATGACCGTGAACGCATATCTTCCTAATTCCGTTCTCCCTAAATGCGCAGGAGTTGGGTGAGACCATGTCTGAAATCCAGCATCTTCGTCACATGAAACAGTTGCGCCAGCGATTAAGCTTGTACCACACTACTCCGTTCCGTCACGTCTCAGGCCGTCAAATTTCTGTTTGGATTAAAAGCATCAAATTACAGGAGCCACGTATACTGCTCCGTCCTGTTCCGTGATGACCCGCCGGCTGACGGAAGACATTGCGGCGGCAGAATCCTTTCAGTGAAAAAGTGATCGCATCGGAGAAGTGTACGCACCTGCCGTCAGTCGGCGGTCGTCGTCGTCCGTCACGCACCTGCGCACAACGGCTTTTCCGTACTAAATACAGATGCGAAGCTATTTCAGTTTCCTTCTGGACTTAAGTGTCATCGTGTCCGAGCGTAAAAAATTAGTACCTCCTTTACTACGACTTTCTGTTTAATTACCTACGTAAGGTTACTGCAAGTCCATCTTCACTTGCATTGCCAATTTGGGCACGATCAGTTTTAAAAGCCCAGCGGAGCCGACTCAAACGGTTAGGGACGGAAGCAATGTGTATGGGACCATCCGTTGCCACCAGTCGCGAAACGGGACGAAACGGAAGGGAATAGGGTAGTGTGCTACAAACTTTAGAACGTTAACTCAGTGATATTCATTGATATACGTTTCCTCCAGGTACTCCGGTTTCCTCCCCCA
>JAHWFP010055496.1:0-18867 GCA_023313725.1 Lithobius niger | reverse complement strand
ATTCGTGATTTAACTCTTGTCCTTATTCGTGATTTAACTCTTGTCCTCATTCCTGATTTAACAGCAGCCCGTGGACTCACCCATTTTATTATTGTTTGTTTAATAAATATTTTTTTTAATTTTATTTACAGGCCAAAGAACACCAGCAACAGGAGCTGATCATTGCTATCAAGTAAGTTCTAATTGAAATTTTATTAATTAGTGTTTTAATGATGGTATTTATAGATGGATACACCTGATGTACAGTTCCGGCAGAAAGTAAATTTACAAACGTAATGCCGTTATAGCGAAAAAAGGCATTGTTGCATTATGGCATTGTTGAACCCTTTGAAATATCGTGCATCAGCAGACACCAAGGCACGTGCATGCCTTTATTCTGTAGTGATTGATCTGCCATGGTGACCCGACACTCGTCAGCCCTGCTGGACGTTGCACTCACGATGGTCTTAGCTACTTTGACTCAATCGACCTTGCCTGGCAGACATCTTTCTCAGTTTGCCTTTTTCCTCCAACAACTCTCTGTACACTGTATTGCCATGAACAATTGTTAATAATAATGTAAAACTTGTGTACCGTATAATATAAGATTGTAAATTGGTGCAATGCCTAGCCAACAATGTAATAGCTCAGTGCTAGGGTAACAATATAGTAAAATCCCCAACCCTCATTCTGTTCTTTTCCTGTAACTAAGTAAGTCCTCCTTTCGAAATAGATTAGAAATTGTCCACCATTAGTCCTCCAACTACCCAAATTTAACTATTCATGGCCCCAAATCTTTCACTACAATCACCCTCATCCCATTAGTATTATTATTGGCAGGGATAATGTAATGGCAGGCGAGCCCAAACATCTTAGTACTGAACATTAAATTAACATCAATGGCAACTCCTGTTTCAATAGTAATTTCGTTCCATCACTGAGCCATCCTTCATTCCAACCCATCTCATAAGTTAATTCCGCCCGACAATACCGACCCCAGTCCCTGCAGTTGACCAACTTTTTTCAACTTTTTTATTTATTTTGGGGAATCAGGGTATTAGTTTTGGGGGAAGAAACTATAAAAACGAATACTCTTATAAATTAATTGATTAATTAAGTTTGAACCTAAAGTCTTGTGGCAGGCTCTGGTGCCAGAAAATTTGACCAAAAGGAGTGGAAATAATGGCTGGAAAAAAATTCTCATTTCTTCAATTTCAGTCGTTGTTTTCACTAGGATTGGCTAGTGGGATAGAATTAATATTTGGTGGGACTCTGATTTTTTTTTTCGCTCACTAGGTGCTATGGGGCGCGAATTGCCGCTCTGTTTTCTCGAAGGAATGGATTGATCAGAAAATCACTAGCTGATCGAACCTAATGGGCACTCAGGGATTCACTTGTGATTTTCTTATCACTTAAGGAAAAATAACTTCGCATATTTGGCTTAGTCAGGGCCTCAGGGGTTTTGGGGTACGTAAGAGTTAAGAAAATAAGTTGAGAGTTTGCAAAACACAGTCAGCTGACAGCTGACGAGCTGAAGCAATTCTTTATAATTTGTGAATATAAATATTTACATATTTTAATAATATATATTTTTTTAACAAAGTTTAAATCCGCAATGGCCACTGACGATGGAACTAAATGAAGGAAGTGGAGTCGTTTTTACTCTGAAGATGATATTTCAAACTGATGCCAAAATATAAGCTGCTGTTTTCTTCACCGTGCGTCTGGCTTTCTTGTATTGATCTAATTCGTCCCACGCTTTCCTATGAATCGACTACTTTGCAATACATTTGACATCACGAATTTAGGCAGTAAACAAATGCAATACAAAACACAGTACTTGCGTTACTTATTCAGCAAAAAATACACCCCCCCCCCCCTCACCATTAAAAAATAGAAACTGCTTACAAACTGACATCTTGAAGATATGGTGTGGTTTGGACTAGTTTTAGTCTTGAATACGAGTTGAAACACATATCAAACCAATATAATTAATAAGCCGGTATTCATAATTTATGAGCTAGGCGAAGGACTCACACTGCAGATCTAAAATCTTCATTACATTGCTCCAAAATTGCGGCCCAGGCCTACCGTCGCCTGGTCCTTGTTAGGCGGTGTTTTGTGAAGTCTCAGGTTTCTACCTTAGTTTGGGCGTTTAAGGTTTACGTTCGTCCTCTGCTCGAATACGCAAGCCCTGTATGGTCACCGTATCTTCTACTCGACATTGACTGCATGGAGGCTGTTCAACGTCAGTTCACAAAACGTGTAGCTAACCTTAGAGATCACCCTCCTGCTGATCGTCTATCTAGACTGGGACTTCAGCCACTCGAGTTACGTCGGATTTGGGCCGACCTTACACTGACGTTTCGAATTGTACGGGGAGAGTTGCCAATTAACCTTCCCTTTTTTCGATTTTTCTTCAGCTACTCAGACAAGGGGCCACTCTTAAAAATTGCAGGTCTCCGAATCGCGAACAGACTGCCAGAGGCATTTTTTTGCTATCCGTGTAGTCAAGATCTGGAACTCGCTTCCGGAGTGTGCTGTATCTGCCACCTCGGTCAGTGCCTTTCTGAGGATCATTCGCAAATTACCACTTGACCATTTTCTAAGGCGGACCTATTAAACAGTTTTTACTTAATTTTATTCTCTGTTTTGGGTGCGGCGTAAGGGGCCTTGCGCCCTGCTGTTAACCTTGCTTACCAGCAAAAGATATTATTATTATAAAAAGTGCCTAAAAAAAAACCTAAGATAGTTAGCGGTGACTTCAGCTCAAACGCCAGGAAGTTTTCCACCTTTCCCTTCCCCTGGCCAATCTCCACTGCCAGGGACGACACTTGACTGGGGAAGCGGCAATGGGGTAACAATTTTAGGCACGTGGGGCGAAGCAAACATCTCTACCTTCGCGATCCTACCACCATCTCCCCCCCAAAAAAATCATAAAAATAAAATGAAAAACAGCACTCCTGCAGTTTTTACCAAGTTAGGGTTTTTGAGTTTCTGGCTCATTGATGCTACCTCAAGTCCTTCCTGTCGCTGTGAAAGGAACTAACGTAGCTTTCTTAAAAATTAACCAGAATTTTCTTCGTTTAAACGATCATGAGGAAAAAGGTGTAAATGTTTGGTTTACCGTAACACAAAGAGTTTTCTTAGTTTTCATTGGACTGGCGCACCTAGCTTAAGAGTTCATTCAACACTTAAAGAGCAATTACATCCATTTTGACATGCATGTTTGACTTTTGGATCACTTACGCAATAACTAAACACGAAAATAGCGGTAAGAATACGTTACTTACGTCCGATATAACAATTTAATTACTGCATCACCAAAACACGACACGGAGGTCGCCATTGTTTTGCTGGAACGCGCAGAAATTAATGCCGACAGACGGATCTCTTCGATTTCGACTCGCAGCCGATTGAGATAGCTGTATTGACTGTGAGGAGCTCAAGCGTCTGACGGCCTTAGCTGGCCACTACACTGCCGGCCAGCTAAGGCTGTCAGACCCTCGAGCTCCTCAAGCCCTAACCAGACTGGCTGCTCGCGGCTGCACGCCGACGCAGTATGGTGTAAAAAAGACTTCAATATTCGTCCTTAACGCAACACCAACCACACGATTACTGAAATATTGACCTTGTAGGCACGTAGTTACGCATAGCTTCGCACGAAATTTTCTTCTGTCTGGAGAGGCCTTCACAGTCAATACAGCTATCTCAATCGGCTGCGAGTCGAAATCGAAAAGTGACATCTGTCGGCAGTAATTTCTGAGCGTTCCAGCAAAACAATGGCAATCTCCGTGTCGTGTTTGGTGATGCAGTAATTAAATTGTTATATCGGACGTAAGTAACGTATTCTTACCGCAATTCTTGTGTTTAGTTATTGTGTAAGTGATCCAAAAGTCAAACATGCTTGTCATAATGGATGTAATTGCACTTTAACCATTTAACATTTAACGAGAGGCGTGGTGGCGCACACCTGTGCCGACAAGCCAGTCAGTCTAGAATGAGCGGAAATGTATCAGAAATTATATTGCAAAGGTGCGTACGTTCCGTCAAATTTTACACCCGTTCCTGAGAGGACGGAAGTAGTCTAGCGAGGAGTCAGTTGATACTCTTTTTTTTGTGTGTCTTTTCAAACAAAATTAAACATTTTAAAGTAATTTTGTTAAGTATCTTTGCTAGTAAAGGTGCAACTTTTTATCAGATGCCTAGTATTTTGATCATATGGGTGCGGAGAGACGAAAATGTAGGAGGGACTCTACTCCCTCCCCCCGCCTCCTAGCGTCGTCCCTGCCACTGTGTCTAGTCTATACCATTTTCTGTCCTGACTATGCTATACAAAGACAATTTTGTGACCTGAGTGTATTGTTGTTAATTGTTGCAGCCGAATACAGCAACAGTACGACCAGTTAGAACAGGAATATCATCAGGCTGCAATGGGGCTCCTACGTCACAGTAATTCCAGGAAGGGAAAGGTAGGATACAATTATTTTTCTTCTAATAATTAAATTATTTGTTACGGGATTTTTGCTAACGCCCGAATGCAGAGTTTTCCCCATCTACGTTCTGTATGAGGGAGTTGACTACATGTTGGTTTAGGTACGTGGAAAATATTTGCCGAATGGCGTAAATAAGTATTTTTTCTAAAGGGGAGGGGGGGCGGAAGTAAAATTACCCTTCAAACCAAACATGGACGAACACAGCGAAACAAAACCCTGCGCGAAACAGAACCCCGGACTAAACTGAGTACGACAGCTAGTGTATAAAAAGATGGTTCATAACAAAGATATAGGATTTTCCAAGGATTTTTACACTATACCCCCCCCCCCCCTTCCGATTATTTACCCCACCGAGTTCAGTCTTTTTCAGTTCCAAGACAAGATATTCCAGGCCAGAGAGAGCTAATATTTACAGAACTACTAGTACCAGGAGTGAAATAAAGTAGGGGCCCGTACGGCTCGACGGAGTGTCCGTGATAGTATTATCGCGTGTTCCAGCTTTTCGTTCTGGTATGCGACCCCTGTGAGGCCAAATGTGAAACGACTAGTCGTAACTGTTTTCTGCAATAACCCTTGTTAAAAAGAAAACTGCTGTATATGTGTTACGCCATTTTTCTCGATCCTTGTTCTATAACAACCACGCGCAGATCTCCATCCGCGCATGTACCGTCGCACCGTTTTGCGGGACTAGGCGTAGTAATACAAGGCCAACTGCGAGAGTATAGCTACTATCTCAGATGGCCTTCGGAATAGTAGACGAAACAGCATCAACGCAAAAATTGTGTGGTCACTAGCCGGACCACAAAGCAACGAGTTTAGACAAGTAATATTTGGCAATAACATTTACGGCAATATTTGGCTCAGCATTACTTTTGGGGGTATCAAGCGATGTACCAAATTTCAATTCAATCGGCCCTTTCGTGTGGGCTCCACCCAGTCTAAAAATGTGCAACCAACGGACAGACCAACCAACCAACATTTTGTAATTTGGTGTCCGTTATAGGCTACGCTTCGTTCGCTCCACCCAAAAAAATCTTGATTTTTCATCACATCGGAAAAAGTTCTTATTGCCTTTCCTGCATAATTCTTGAGTTTCCATAACCACCCCCCTCCCTCCCCACCTCTCATGACGATTTTGCTACATTCCCTCAAACCTTTTGCAAATTTTGCAAAACATTTTATACGTGGGTGACTCATAAATAATGAACTGACATGTCCTTTTAACCAAACCCGAGTTTTTTTCGTATTTATCAATCCTTGCGTTGATAGCGGATAGTGACAACCCTTATAGTAAATCAGCTGCGGAAACAAACCCCATGAAACTCTGTTCCCTGTCCGGTGAAATTCGGGCCAAGGCAGCTAATCTAACTTGCAACAACGCCAACAACATCGCGAACATAAAATCACCAACATAAATAAAAATAAATTTGTCATGAAACAAAGGCAAACAATGAAAGAGCTGGCTGAACGCCGCCAGCATATCACTTTTTTTTTATACGGACGCCGGATCCCAAGCGTCATTGTGGATCTCAGTCGAAAATTATACCATTTTTTTTCAAACTACGTGCTTCGTTAGCGCTGCCGCGCTCGCTGCGGCTAAACATATAGCATCGGAAAGCAAATCTAAAAACTTGCCCCGCCAAAAGTTATCCATCCAAAAACGTGATCTGAAAGACGGTTGGGATCTGTAGTGACGCTTCGGATCTGGTGTCCGTGTAAAAAAAAAAAAAAAAAAACTTATTTGCAGGACGCCACTGACAAGTTACTGTCCTAAAAAAAAAAAAAACGCGCTGTCCGTTTCTGATTAGTTCCTGACTGAAGAAAGAAGATAAAACTGCAGTGTGAAGATAATTATTAAATGCCGGTATTTGTTTACACTTTCTTGCTGTTTCCGTGTGATTTCCTTTTTTTTTTTATTACCGTTTGTTGTTTTCACATGTTGGTTTCACAGTCGACCAACGCAAATTCGTGCCGACTGGTGGGAACTCTAGTGGCGAATAAACGCAACTAAGGCGCTCGAAAGCCAACAAGTCGATTTAGTGTGAATGCGTGTCGACGGATGGCGCCACCAGCAACAATTTTCACCAAGGGCATCGTCACGTTGCACCACCTCTCGACAGAATCGTGGAACTGTCCGTCTAGCAAGCCGGTTTTCCGAGGCGTGGAATTCAGGTTACGAATCGACCATAATAATTGTAGGTTAGTAGTTTCACCTATAACTCACACATTTATTAGGAGAAGACCCAACTCTGTTGAACAAGCTTAGACGACGAAAATTAAAAAAAAATTATTTTTCGAAAGTTTTTTTTAATATTTTTTTAAAATTATTTAATCAAAAATTTAATCAACTGGGTAGTGTCAAATGTGAAATCGATCAATGTGAAAATTTATAAATATAAATTTATATTTATATTTAAATTTATTTATTTATTTGTAGAAAAAAAGGTAGCGATATTGATAAGACGGTTTGGCCGTTTGTACATTCACAGACCCGCCTAAAACCAAAACGGTTGTAAGAGAAACCGCCAAGTTTCCAGAAAGGGTCGGCCTTTGAAAGTAGCGATCTCATTCAACCAGGGAAAGGCCGCCAAGGTTAATCCTATTAGCCAAGGTAATCGCACCGAATAATACTTTAGACGTTAAACGAAAACTTGAAGATTGCTACTGCGAACGTTCTAGTTTTCATTTAACCTTCGACAACTAATAGTCAGTGCGATTAACTTGACTAGTAGGATTAACCTTGGCGGCCTTTCCCTGGTTGTATGATATCACTACTTTCAAAGGCCGGACCTTTTTTGTAGACTTGGCAGTTTTCTCTTATACCAGTTTTGGTTTTGGGTGGGTTTAAATTACTGGGACAAACAACCCACGTTAAAAATACACTGACTAGCTTTTAAGTTAGTAGATACAGTGCTTCCGCTTATAGGGAACTTTTCCCTTCTTAGGGGAAAAAATGCTCTTAAAAGGGAAAAAAAAGGGGGTAAATTCTGTGTTTTATTTACTAGTTGCAATTTTCTCTGGTGTCTCACGGTCTTCCCTCCATCCAGACTCACAATTTTTGAAACTTCCACTCCAACCAACGCGTGTTGACATTTTGAGCCCTTACCCAACATCAATTTACAATTTGGTTAGTCTTAATTTCTTATCTGTTGCTGGTTTATTACGGCTAAAATCACGAAAATTATGGGAGTACTCATTTTTACAGGTCCATCCATACACATCACTTCTGGCAGGAATAGCAGGAGGGACTAGTTCTAATAAATAAATTTGTTGTTTTAATTTTATTTTCAATATGCGTCAATAGATGGCGCTCCTGTTCCATTAAAAAGGGCTCACAATTTTTTTTTTAATTAGGAAATATTAAAAATTAGTGCTGTAATGAAAGGAACTTAAATAAGGGACGTAAAAAAGGAAAATTTTGTCTTTCGTGGAGAAATTCTGTGAGTGAGAAGTGGAAGCACTGTGTAGATAGGCTCGAACAAAAATGCCATTCATGCTGTAGTCCAAGCACATGGCACCTAGCGTCTATAACAGCGTTCCACAAGCGTGAAGTGGTGAAACAGATGGCGTCTTCAAGCCGAGGCACTGGGGTAGAACTTGCGTGTTTCGCCTCCTGACGCAATACCAGTTCACGTGCATGCCGGAAAGTTGACGCCTTTTAGGACTGTTTTGGTAAAATCAGAAGCTGGCGATGTTGTCGAACCAACCGGCCTGGATCCAGCAAACGAAATCCACAGCTTTACTCCCAAACGACCTTGTGTGAAGGGATTGAAGCGATAGTTACGACATGGATAGTTACAAGCAACAGTTATAAGCGATAGCTACAACAAGTTAACTCTTGGTTATAGTTATGAGTATACTTAGGAATTAATATATATATGTATATAATTTGAATAAGTTAGAAAACTGAAATTTGTGCAGGGTGCCCATGATTTATTCGGAACAGACGCGCACGACGCGACGTGGCAGATTAATCAAACACGACAAGTTGCTTTGCTCTAGGCGAAAAAACATACGAAAAAAACCCGTAAAAAAAAACTCGAATTAACGTCGTCTTTAACTGTAGAGGTTACCTCGGGACGGAAAGGGAAAATTTTGCTCGGGAAGTCTTACATTATTATGTTAAATCTTCTAAGAAGTTGTTATTTAGTATTATTTATTTATTCCTATATTTATTTTCTTACGTGTTATAGTGTATATACGACATCATACGTTATTAATTTTGTTAAAAATATAATTTTTTTTTCTAATTCTATGCGTATAATCTTGCTATTTTTCCCCGGGTCCTCTGACTAAGTGGCATTTGCTTCCCTCCCCCTCCCTCCCTCACTTTTTTAACGGTAGAGGTGCTCCTGCAGTGAATTTTTCTCTTTTTAAGGTCTAATGTTCTTCAAAGGGAAAGAAAAATATTAAACGGGGGAAAAAAATGGTGAAATTCTGTGCTTTATTTTCAAGGTGCAATTTTCTCTTCTAACTCACGATCGTTTCTCCATCTAGATCCGCTTTCTCGAATCTTCCGTAAACCCACAATCTTCTGCCCCCAACAAACGCGTGTTAACATTATAAACCCTTACCCCCACCTTACTCTACCCCTTGGGGCAATTTCCGAATTCCCGTTGTATTCCGGGTCTTATTACTGCTAAAATCACGAAAATTGTGGCTACGCAGGTCCATCCACATCCTAGTTTCCTTAACAGGAACGGCAGCACGACTAGTAATAAGTTAGTGGTTTGAAGTTCATTTTCAATTTGCTACAATAGAGCAGTGAGACGACGTAGTATTATTGTATATAACTCTATGCTGGAGCCTTAATGGGTTAGCTGCAAGGGGCACTTCAGAGAGAAACAGAAGGGCGTCATACTGAAGCCGATGCTGTGAAGATTGATTTCTTAGGCCTAAAACGCGCGATTTTTGTTGTTGGAGAAAACAACGTTATTTTAAGCCTAAGAAATCCGCTCTTCCGTTGTTTTTCCCTCCATTTTTATGTAGTGCACCTTGTAGTTATGCCCTCCAAAATCCATACTGGTTTCAATATGGCGACAAATGTCATTGCTCTATAGGTAGCGTTCATGTACCATCAAATAGGCCCACAATCTTTTTAAATTGGGAAACGTTAAAATAGTGGTGTAAAGAAAGGATATTAAGTAAGGGAAGTAAAAAAGGGAATTTTTTTTTTAACAGAGGGAAAAGAGGGTAAATTTTGTCCTTACCCGGGGAAATTCTGTAAATATGAGAAGTGGAAGCCCTGCGCCCCTGGCTGAAGCAAACAAGCATCTTTCTCGTGGCTTAAGAATTAAGGAGAAAGTAAAAATCGTTATCCTACAGGTTGTTCACCTGACGAAGCGGAAACAATTTCCCAGCTTGTTTAGTCTCCAATTTTTTTTAAGGTTTTCGCCACTAATGTGTTTTGTTGTCAAACGTTGGGGAGTTTTTTTGTTGTTTTTGTTGGCGTTGGTGTGGTTCGTGCCGAGTTCCAAATTGAAAAATGGACTCCGTCAACTTTTTGGCCAGAACGAACAACTATGTAATTAAGAAGTGATGGAAGTCGTGACGGTCGGCGTAGTCACGTGACAGCCAAGTGTGAGCACGCGCTATTCCCGGGCGGTACTCCTCTGACTTTTATCGATGAAATCTGGATGGACCAAGCGCAGCTTAATATAGGTGGCGTTTGCTACCTTGGAGATTAGCCCACGGTCACTGGCTGAGCGGTGTGAGATCTTGGGCCTAAACTAATATCTTTGAGACCGTTCATTAATTATCAACGGGGGAAAGGGGCAGTATGAAGATTGGGGGGGGGGACTGTTTTCGAAGGTGTTTCCAGGAGTGGGTGTCAGGGGGACAATGTCAATGTGATAAATTTATGTAAATCGGCACATTCCACAACATGTTAAAGTAGGCCTAGTACGTTTCGAACACTCATTCATATATACGAAAATTGTAACGCAATTTTGGGGGAGGTGCTCAAAAACAATTCACCAGCACCAAAAGGGGGGTTATGATTTTTTTTATATTGATGACGACAAATATGAACGGTTGCGTAGCCCCCCCCCCCCCCCCCCCCCGACGAAGGAAAAGAAAAAAAAAAAAAGAACAAGGTAAAGTCCAAAGTTTTCCTGTTCGAATCCCCCGGTTTGCGCGTCGTTGAACTGGTCGACTTCGTTCTGCTTCGAAAATGTTGTTAATAGGGACGCACCAGAGGAACTGTAGGGGAGGTGGAGAAGGAGGGGGGGGGATGCTAAGCGGGCAAGAGCTTCGTCCCCATGACAAAAAATCGAGCTTAAAATTTAGTAAAAGCTGATAAATAAGGCATTTATTGTCATACAAAAATTATTGGTACTTATTTAAAGTGTTGTTGCACTAAAATTGCTGAAAATGAATTTTGCTAAAATTGCTGAAAATAAGAAAGTGGGGGATTCGAGCGATCTCCATTACGGGATTATTTACGTGAATTCTCGGGAATATTTTTAATTCGACTTTTGTTTACCATCTTCCGCTCCAAATAAATTCCTGGGTTCACCCTGGTTGGTAAGGTTCAACTTTGAAAATTGTTCAACATTTTATAATTATAAAATAAATCGATAAATAAATACATTTTATATAGTCGCAAATTTGAAACAGATCTGGAATGGACCACAGGAGCCGCTGACAGCCAGCCTACGGGCTATTAAACTGAAATAATAATAAAAAGAAAAGCATTAAAATAAAAGTTAAAAGAAGCAGTGGTAGCACGTGGTCAATGAGGGAGGAAGGTAAGAAGGGCAAAGGGAGGAAGGAAAGGCATTAATTTGCTTCAGATTATGCATAGTTCAGAGACTGAAAACAAAATAGCATATACGACAACGTTCTCAATTTTGTTTTTATTTGGTTGAAATGACGTGACAGTTAGGGAGAAAATTCATAGCAAATTCACGAGTTCTGAGATGAAATTCGTACCTCAAATATTTTAGGGGTAGGGGACCGAAATTCGAGTAAAGCACTGGGCAGAAATCATATAAGTGCTGCAGCAAAGCACTACCCTATGGACCAATGGGCAGATATGACATAAGTGGAGCAGCAAAGCACTACCCTATGGACCAATGGGCAGAAATTACATAAGTGCTGCAGCAAAGCACTGTCCTGTGGAGCACTGGGCAGAAATCATGGGCATGAACCCTCAATGGTATTGTAAGCGCGCAAAGGATCATTTAATCACAGGATGCAAATAAATATAGTTCCCAATATTCAACAGAAAATCTCCTAGACGCCACATTTTAAAACGGATTTTTACCAAGGGATTGACTAACGGTAAGGAAATAGACCTTTGGGACCGTACTTGATGTGGAGGATCAAGGAAAATGGCGCTAGGAGGAATGTAATAAGAATTCATACTCGTTATTCTAAGCAAAAATTGGCAGTGAGGAATTTTTCCCTCACCACGTTCGCTGCCTGGGTGATTAGGAAACAAAATTTTTTATAACATTTGTTACCGGTTCCTTATTGATTTCGAGTTTCCTACGCTCAGCCCCCCCCCCCCTCCAAAAAAAATTTTTTTTATACAGAATCACTTTTCGCCGAATTTTAACCAGTGTCTTCATTTTCGGCGAAACGGGAATTCTTCCCATTCCGCCGAATAATTTTTTTTTCCAAATTACGTGCCTCACTCGCGCTGCCGCTCTCGGTGCGGCTAAACATAATTAAACGTCAAAAACAGCAACTAACCGCAAATACCTTCCAATATTAGGATTGCATTGATCATTAACTTCTTCAACGTCAAATTTTTTTGAGAATATTTTAATGTGGCGAAACGGTATTCGGCGAAACGGGAATTCCCCTTTTGCCGAATGTTAATCATAGCTTAAAGGAACACCCGGCCTGACTTATAACATTCCGCGTGCCAAATTACAGCTACGCGCAGTTCGTCATCCGAAGAATTACAGTGCTAAGGTCGGCTAAGGTGGTAGCTGCGTTCCTCGCATAGCTGTTGTCTCGGTTGGCTTTGTGAATAGTACACGAGACAGAATCAAGTCAACGATTGTGTCGTCACAAACCGGAATGATTCTCGCATTTTAAAATCACAATTTATAGGCTAGTGTCTTATAATTTTGCTTCGGCGATCTATTGGAATAATTAATTTAAATTTTTACAGCATTAGTCTATTACATTTTAGATCTCATGGTAATTATTAGAAAATTAGTAGATGTACACACGGAGATGAAACGTCATGATTATTGTACGTGCGCAATGCATCATTTAGTGACGGATCGTTAGTAAATAAAGTTTCCATTATATTCAACAGAAAATCTCCTACACGCCACATTTTATAAAGGATTTTTAGCAAGGGAAAGACTAACGGTAAGGAAATAGACCTTTGGGGCCGTACTTGATGTGGAGGATCGAGAAAAATGGCGCTGGGAGATATATCCTTTTAAGTTTCGGCGAAACTGGATTCGACGATACGGTCCAGCTTAGCCCCGAGTAAGTCCGATCCTGATGCGCGTTGAGATCAGTGGTTTAAACAAGACGATTTTTTTTTTATAATAGCTTCAATTGGCGGAAGAAGAAGATAAAAAAAAAGCGATTGAAAGTAAGAAAAGAAATTGGGCGCTGCCACTAATGATAAGTATAGCCGCGCGAGGAGCGCAAATCATTTGACCTGCTTAATGGCTCGATGGCGGAATTGTACAGTTTTTAAGCCTAGGAGCTAATAGCTTTTAAGGCCGGAAAGAACGCTTGTGGTCTCACACGCCGGGGAAAAATAAAAAACACTGAGAAAGTCTTCGGGGAACATTAAGATAGAAGGCAATTGAATTGTTAATGACGGAGATATTGTTACCGGGCAGAAGTAATCTGCCTTGATCGTTGTTGTCACCCGTTTCATTGTCAATCTTCTCTTTCCATCCGCATTAACCTTTTCCAAGATCCATCCGTTAATTTTGGTACAATCGCCGGCAAAATTCGAACGCACCTATAAAGGCGCCTTTTCACGTTTTTAACTCTAAATGCAGCATCGTAGAATTTTCGAGCAGCATAAAGAAAATAGCGGTAAATTAAAAAAAAAAAAAAGGAACAACACTACACGCAGCCGTCCAGCGATTTTCATAACCAAAACGAGATCACGTGGCCCACATCAGCCTATTGGATGGCGGGGAATCTGGAACGTGGATGCTGCATTTAGAATATGGGCAACGTTATTGAAATGGTGAACCGACGGCTGTAAGTTTAAATCCTCATTGCAATCCTTGTTGAAATCCATCCCTCCACGTACTTTTGTAACCTTTCGTGGCACTGGCTGCCAATTTGATCATCAATCGTTGCATCTAACTTTAACTCTTAACTTTAATAACAGATCGCTCCATATTGCCTTCCGGCTGCATGGAAAAAAACAACAAATACAAAAAAAAAAACAACAACAAGAAAACGTAAATAGAAAACATTAACAAGCAAATCTACACATATAAATATACACATGCGTATGAAATAACAAAATAACTATGTTTCTATTTACAGAAAGAAGTAATAACAATTTCATTATAGATTATGTACAGCACAAATCGACAAGTCAATAATCGATAGGAATACATTAAGAAAACGTACCCAGGCAAGGTGCCAAAAAGAACCCAAAACAGAAACAACAATTTTAGTCCACATAACTTGTTTTCCCTCTCCTTTTCATTTCTTCATCTTCTACTTCTCTTTCCCCCCCCCCCTCATTCCCTTAACCTTCCCTTTCCTTACCCTTTTAATGCGACAATATTGGGAATGGCTCAAAAATTAGGAAATTATCTAGCAATACGTTCTAAAACAATTCATGCGTGACGTCATTTTTGATAGAAAACAGTCGGTTTTGGTGTACGAGTTTAACTCTATGATGGGTATATAGTGTTTGTTTACCCCTTTTCTTTAACAGTTGCCCAAAAAACTGCTGATATTAGAATATTTACAAAAAATTAAAATCCCAAATTCTTATAAAATTCGACTGAAATCTTCAGATTTTTTCAAGACCTCTTCTTTCAACACGAACAAGTGAAAACGCTCCCTTTAACGTTCTCCCATGGTGACGTAGGCAGGTGTGTAATCCCAGAAAATGTCTGATGGGTGGGTGGGGATGACGAAAGGGTGGGGGTGGGAGGGGGGCGCAGCTACCCATTGTAATTCGATGTGATGGGCAAGACTGTGAAGGAAGGAGCAGGTTTGGGGTTTTTTTTTTGCCCTTTTTCTGTAGAATTAGTTTTCTCGAGGGAGAACGAAATCTGATCACCGCTAGACGCTAGAAGCCATTATGTGAAGCGGAAAACATGTAGTCAGGGAACGAGTACTTTTCTCGTGACAAAATGGTGCC
The DNA here is from genome assembly GCA_023313725.1 of Lithobius niger. Taxonomy (NCBI): domain Eukaryota; kingdom Metazoa; phylum Arthropoda; class Chilopoda; order Lithobiomorpha; family Lithobiidae; genus Lithobius; species Lithobius niger. Next base: position 4,074 of record JAHWFP010055496.1, on the reverse strand, counting down.
CAGGGGCCAAATGCAGTGGCGAATACGTTGTCTTCGTATTGCTTTTTTTTTTTTTGTTGTTGTTAGTTTGTTGTCAGGAAGTGTTGTTTCCTTCAGATATTGTTTTTGTGCGAGAGAAAGTTTGGGTTAGGAAAACTCCAGTGTTGTTCATTTTTTGTTGAATTTTTTAGTGATACGCGATGCGAAACGGAGCTGCCGTCTCTGACCGTCTGTTTGTATGTCTGTATATACTACATCCACAACAACTTTTGAAACTATTGCGGAATTATTTCAGAATTTGTACATGCATTTTGAACCCTATTTGTGGATTGAAATTGGTAAATAATAAAAAAAAAATGTGCGAGACCGTTCGGAAAATTGGAAAAAAAATGTATCGAAAACAATTGGGCATTAATCCTTAAGGAAATTACCCCGAAATTGCTTTCTAATTTTATTTACTGCTTATTTACTGCTTATTTCGTTTCTTCACTACTTATTTATTGTTTATTTACTTTCTTTACTGCGTATTTACTGCTGATGACTTTACGTCGTTTCTTTACTAAATATTTGCCACTTATTTAGTTTCTTTACTATATTACTTAGTGCTTATTTAGTTTCTTGATTACTCTTATTTACTGTTTATTTAGTTTCTTTACTGTGTATTTTACTGCTAATTACTTGGTTTCTTAATTCTAGGCATATACTGCACATTTCTTTTACCACTTATTTTGTGCTTATCTACTTTATTTACTGCTTATTTAGTATCTTTGCTACTTATTTACTGCCTATTTCGTTTCTTTACTTATTTACTACTCTTCTTTGCTTTACTACTTATTTCCTTTAATTTATTACTCGATCCTTTTTCAGTAAAAAAAAAAACACTACAAAAGTGAAACAATAGCTATTGTATGCGCGGCGTATCTTGAGTCCTGGAAGTATTTTATGAGCGGCTACGTCTTCCTGGAGGGAGAGGCTTTAATCGACGGCCGCCATCGTTTTTGTAATCATTTTGGATATCAACAAGGCACTCTGCTACCAAAAACGTACAATCGATGATCAGTGTTCTTTCAGCAGCGAACTCAAGATAGCCCGCGCACACTTTAGTATGGCAACCAAAAACGTACAATAAATGGGTAAAAAAAATCTCAGCTATTACTCACCGTAAAGTTACAAATTTCGTGGCTGACTTTTATGGTAACCATAGTCGAGATTTTGTATCTCATTCTTGTATGACGTTGTTTACCATACATGTGTTTCTCTTTTCTATTGTAGTGACTTTTACGAAGAAGGATCTGGTAATAAATTTGAACATTTTACTCATTAAATGGCACGTATGGAAGGATTCCAGGATTCGGGTCATGTTTCTTCTCTTATTTACTGCTTACTGTTTCTTTACTATCTTTAATGTCTCTATTGTCTATTTACTCCTTTTTTTTTTTTTTCCCGTTTTTTTTTTTTTTTTTTGCTTTTTTACTGCTTAATTCGATTTAACCGTGTTGCAACCTTAGAATAGAATAGAGGTTGTCGGCCAGTAAGCTATACAGCTTTTTGAAGGCCCTAGCGGCAGATGTTAAGTGGAAGGAACCACCATCGTAAACAGTTGTTTTTTGCCGCAGGAGGGTGAAAACCGGAGTACTCGGAGAAAACCCTCGTACAACGGGCGGGAAACAACCGGAGAAAAACCCGTACATATACACTTCCCGTCCCAGGATCGAACCCGGGACTGTAGGAAGCCAGAGATGTACAGCTGGGACCAGGACGCCTATCGAATCTGACGCCCCAGTGCTCGCAGCTACCCGTGCACCCATAGAACGACCTTGTGTATGTTGGTCCAGAGTTCAAGTTTAGGCACCTTTTTTAAACTAGTTTGTTGAATTCGTTCGTCAAGTTAGCAGATATTGAAAGTGACGAGTTTGTGGTCTAGTGTCCAATACGAAGATACAAAGATACACACCTTCAATTCCCGGGATCGTGATGATACAAGCCCCTAGTAAAACGGGCGCAGCTCGGTCCCTAACATTGATAGAACCTTTAAATTAACCTTGATGCAAAGAGGACATTCCCACCTTTCGAATGAACCTAATTGGAATCAGCGACGTTAATTAGAAGCGTCATAACAGCAGTTGAAAGTTGAAAATGAGCGAATTATCTAATGGCGAACCATACTGAGATACAAACCCCTAGTAAAATGGGTGTAGCTCGGTCCCTAACGGTGGTCGACCCTTTAAATTACCCTTGATACAAGGAGGACACTCCAGCCATTCTAATGAACCTAATTGGAGTCAGCCACGTTAATTGGAAGCGTCGCCACAGCAGTTTAAAATTGAAAATGAGCGAATTATCTAATGGCGACCTGTATTGTGATACAAGCTCCTAGTAAAATGTGCGTAGCTCGGTCTGTAACAGTGATAGACCCTTTAAATTACACTTGATGCAAAGAGGACATTCCCACCTCTCGAGTGAACCTAATTGGAATTAGCCACGTTAATTAGAAGCGTCACAACAGCAGTTGAAAGTTGAAAACGAGCGAATTATGTAATAACAAACAAAAACGTCAAGTGTGCCGTAAAAAAGGGGTTATATGATTGAATTTTCACTTGTTTAATGACGAACCGTACTGTGGTACAAGCCCCTAGTAAAACCGGAGCAGCTCGGTCCCTAACAGTAATAGACCCTTTAAATTCCCCTTGACTGAAAGAGGACATTCCCACCTTTCGAATAAACCTAACTGGAATCAGCCACGTTAATTAAAACCGTCACAAGAGCAGTTGAAAGTTGAAAATGAGCGAATTATCTAATGGCGAACAAGTTATATATTTTTTCGTCATTATTCCTGCTCACTTGTCACCCTTAGCAGTCCACAGTGTGAACTCCATTGTTTTTTCATTTTTATCTTTTCTTGCACAACCTTACCAAGATCCTAATACCGATATGACTTTCGAATCTGCAAGCTAAGATGAGACGACCTCTTGTTTTTTGCTGCTCTCATTTTTCCGAATTTGAAAGAGAAGCAAAAATTAACAACCAGAATCAACAACAGCGTAAAATAATTGCTTAAAAGATTTTCTTTTTGTCTTTTGCTTTAACTTTTTACCGATACTTTTGCGTAAAGTTTGCCGCGTATATACCTAAGAACAGCTCGTTGCAGCCACCAATTAAGTTCAGGAAGCAGACACCAGCTGCGCAAACGGTTTCCCGATAATTTGGCTGAATTATAACGCTCGAAATACCACGAAACAAAAGGCAGGATTTTAATTTCAAATCAATAACGATTATCTCAGCTAGATCCCCCCCCCTCCAACCCAAGTTTTCCACGTAAACTTAAAACAACAAAAGCGGAATAATTCTTGAAAAATTATTATGCAAATTACAGGAACGGGAGTGCTGCTCTGCGTTAATATTTCATAAATCTAATAACTGATGAAAAGGTCTCCTGGTTGAAAATCGAAACTTTCCTTTTTTTCTTATTTTTTTTAAAGATAACTGATTGGAGTAATAAATGATGAATCGCAAGGAGGTAAACGGTTGGTGTATACCCGTTTCTCCGAATTTTAATCAGTGCATCAATTTTCGGCAAAACGGGCATTTTTCCGTTTCGTCGAATAATAATTTTACAACACATTACGTGCTTCGCCCGCGCTGCCGCGTTCGCTGCAGATAAACAGATAACATCAGAAACCGCAACTAATCACAAATTTCTTCCAATTAGGAATCTACAGGGTGCCAAACAATGATACCCCCCCCCCCCTCCTCCCCCCAAGAGTAAACTAAGCATTATGGAAAATTATGAAAGTATCGATAGGTAGCCCATTTTGTTGTTGGTTTACCCTCACAACCTCAATATTCAGTGTTCACTCGAATGGCGTCACGAACAGATTTAAGACGAGCAGGGTAGGAAGACAAAAGTGACTCAAAAAAGCTCCGTGTTTCCTCGGTAACGAAGAGTGGCCCTAATTCTCCCGATCTGAATGGGGCGTCGGACGAACGTCCAGCTGGAAAATCATCTAATGGGATAATTGTCTAATATCTGCATAAATAAAACTTTTGGAAAATCATCTAAACGGAATGTTGTATAATGGATAATCGTATAATGGA
>JAHWFP010055495.1:13341-31645 GCA_023313725.1 Lithobius niger | reverse complement strand
ACAGGTAAAACGGCATTTTTGGAAGTGTGCAAACGATTGTGGTCACAAGAGAGCCCTCTTTTTCTCCCTTTCTCCCCCCCCCCCCCCCCCCTGAACACCCCATCTATGGGCTGTCAACATAAAGGCACGCGCTCTTGTCTAATCTCGGTTGCAAACTTCCAAAATTCCATTGCCAATCTCCCCCCTCCCCTCCCCGCCAACCACGTCACTTCCCATTAAACGGGCAGCGAAACGAGGGGAAAACTTTTAACGTGACAGGTAAAACGGCATTTTTATTTTATTTTGTTTTAACAAGCAATAAATAGGATTTGATGAGCATTCTATCCGAAGGGGGAAAAAAAGTAGCGTATTTAACGAAATGAAGGCTTATTTTTAACGCCAACTTTTTCAACGTCGCAGACAATAGACATTTTAACGTTCTTGTTAAAAAAAAAAAGAACTGTCCTGACTGGGACACGAACTTGGGATCATTCGAAATATTAATTCACGAAACGTTCCGTCAGAGCGACTACTCGATGCCAGGAGAGAGGGCAGATGGCAAGAAACAAACCCATTCTGCAAGCAAATGCACATACGTAAAGTAACATTCCCGTAATACTCAGTTAAACAACCAAAAAAATAAATATATTTGTACCAAGCCTTTTATAATTTTCTTGTTTCACCGATTTTAAGTTTTTTTTTAATGGAGTTTTACTTTTTTTTATTAATAAAATGTGTTTATTTGTTTAGGAGCTACCAGTGGACAAAAAGTGATGGTTGATGATAATGTACGATAGTGAACGATATCGGCCTCGGCAATAAAAACACATGCAGATATCGATATTCCGTTTTGGTTTCGAGCACATTACCCCGCAGCAGAATCTAAGAAAATCTATGAAAATTGTGAAAGCCCAAATTCAATGGTTTCGACAATTTTGGACCGATTTTGCCATTCCAATACACTATTTTAATTATCGCGACGAGACCCGTCCATTGGTTTAACTGGATAGCTTAAAACATTGAGAAACTAGTTGGTGATGGCCAGTGAACATAATAAAGCTGAGGATAACTTTTCCCACAAAATAACAATAACTGGTGAAGCGGACAATAGCAGAAAATTATGCTACTGGGGAGAACTTTATGCTGCTGTGGGCAAGGTGGCCTGATGGTTAGCATGACCGCCTCATGTGTTTCGGCCTCAGCCACCCCTGGCATTTTCGGGAAGAGAAGGGCCCTGTGATGTATCGTGCTCATGTCAATTATGGCACGTAAAAGAACCTAGGAATTTCCGATGGGATTTAGCTAGCAAAATTGTCTCTCTCTCCTTCTGGCGCCATGGCTACGGCTGGGAGCGCGGCAAAAGCTAATGCTGGGGAGAACTTTATAAACCCGCTTTAAAAAAATCACTTTGGAACCAGACAACATGAAGACATGTGGTAGCTCTATCAACAATTTCCTGGATAGTGTGCTCTTGTCGGTTTGTGGGTTCAAATCTTTTAATTAATAATGTATAATGAATTTACATCATAATAATTAGTCGAACAAATCTTTTCTTTAAATATCATCAATGGATAATGAAACTCGTAACAAATATTCGAACATTGGTTGGAATAGGTACCAACAAAAGCTTCCAATGATTTCCTCACTCACGTTTTTACCACTCTCCTGCCGTAAAAAAACAGCAGATTTTGAATCATGTAAGGAGTTCCCCTTAGTGGCGAGGAATATTGGACCAGGTTAAAGGAACATTCCTCCCGATTTTGTTTCCTGTATGGCTCAATTTGGAAACATTAGTTCAGGCATGTTTAAATGTTGCAAAGGGGGCGAGGGATAATCGTCTAACTGGAAAATAGCATAATTGGAAGAACGTATAACGGAATATCATCTGACAGGAAATTCGTATAATGGAAAAGCGTCTAATGGAAATTCGTATAATGGAAAATCGTCTAATATCCCTGCCGCGCTCGCTGCGGCTATACATATAACATCAGAAACCGCAGTTAGACGTTTATCCATTATACGATATTCAGTTTAGATGCTTTTCCAGATTTTTTATTTAGGCAGCTTTTAGACAATTATCCCATTAGACGGTTTTCCAGTTAGACGTTCGTCCGACGCCCCGTTGCAAAGGCATTCATTTTCCCTACTTTTTCCCTCGTGAGAAACGGGATCGCTACATTAACTGTAAATGTCGCAAAACCTATTTCTGGCTGATAGCAGGGTGGTCCAAATTTGTGAGAAGGTATGCCCTTTTAAATCCTGGACGGGGCCAAACTTTGGACTATATGGAATTAAATTGGTTTTAATGCCCAATTAACAAAATACAATGTATTTAGCGAAACAAAGCACAGCAAAACAAAACAAAGCATTGGGCGAAATATTTATGAAGAATATTTAGAATATTTATAAAGAATGAGCTAATTGAAGCTTGAGCCACAGGCGTAACTAGTGAGGGGGGGGGGGGGCAAAGGGGGGTTTGGGCCCCCCGGTGGGTTTTGAAAGCTTTTTCGGCAAATTGGGCAAGTCACTTTTTCCATAGCTGAAAAATTATTTACCGTCAGATGGCTGCATTTTAAGGTCAAAGACGCAACTTTCATCTTAGCTAATTTATACTTCTACTGTTTCTCCTTTAAATCACTTAAGTAACCAGGTAACAAATGGAGAAATACAAAAATCAGTAAAGATAAACAGAATTACTAACTCCATATTTTGCTTAAAATTTCCAACATTTCTAACAGTATAACAAAGTATCAGTGTTTAAAAAATAAGTATCTAGTATGAAAAACTGAAAGATTTACAATACAAATTTTTTTTATGCGTATAATGCAGTCAGCAAAACTGGTTTTTTTTAATGCTTCCAACGGCACTTTACAAGGCCAGAAAATACCGGAAAATAGCAAAAATGCATCAGCTTCCGGGGCTCTTATTCGGTTCTCCCTCCACACCATTCGGCTAAATGCCTAGTGTTGCCCCCTCACTACAAAACCCTAGTTACGCCACTGGCTTGAGCAATTGAGCATGCCACAAATCTCAGCGTTATAAATAAATAATTTTTCATGTGGTGGATGGGGGTCCCCTCCCCCTTCTTTACCTACCCTGCTAGAAAACGTAGAACTACTTTATTTTTATTATATGATTATTTTCTTATTGTCTCCCCCCCCCCAAAAAAAAGAATCTAAATCTGGCTGTGACAGTTCTCGCGACACTAGCATCTACCCTATGTGGCCTTCAATTTTAGGGTAGGATTATTATGTAATATAATCAAGAATTGCAATCGACTATCTTGTCGCTGTCATGTTACTTCGAGAAAAAACCTGGTGGTACGTAGCTAGCTTGAATGGTGTGTCTCAGTCGGCCTTAACGTAAAAGTTATTCGCATTTTGGAACGCTACCACTGACGATCCACCGGCCCGACCACTCCCCTTCCCCTCGAGCGATGGCTTTAAGCGCGAATTCACCAATTTACATCGTACCGCCAAAAGAGGATGGGGGGGGGGGACCCAGAGAACAGGGTGGGGTCGTTCTTCTTGTAAAAAATAACCCTACCGTAATCTGAAGCAAACAATAGATAAAGCCCATGAGTTTAAGCGGTATCCGAGCGGACCTTGAACGGCGTTGGGCACCCCGTAGGCTGGCTGAGAGGACCCCTCACTCGCCATTCGCCATTTACAGGCTACAGCAGTGTCAAACTCCCAAAGGACATATTGCGCGGCGACACCATTCACAAAACAAAACGAGCCAAAGACGCTACGAAATGTCCTTCCTCCTTTCCCCACACCCCCTACCGATTTTGACGATTGGTATCGTACCACACAGCAGGTGCCTTTCAACACAGCTTCCGCCAAAGGGGGAGAGTTAAAAAAAAACCCAACGCTCAAAAGCCAAGCCTTACAAAGTCATTACCCCCGCCTTCATCCCCACCTCCCCAAATCCTCCACCCCCAAAACATCGTCGACGTCTGTCTCGTCTTCAGCACGCGTTCGTATTGATCCAACAAATGGAGGTCAAGGGGAGAAACTGGCGAGTCTCCGCTCCCGGCATGCACTTCACTTCAAGAACAGGTGTTGAGGTACAGGGGCAGGTTTGTGGCCCTGACAGGCGGCCTTGGCACCTCCAACAAATAACCTTGATGACACCCCCCCCCCCTTCCTATCTCCCTACACTCAACTCCCCCTGGGGAATAAAACCCTAAAGATGGAGCAGCTTCCGTATTCTTCCGTTAGCCTACAAACAACACTACTTAAAGAATATAACACTTTCTAACACGGTATGGCTAAAACTTCACGCATCACGTTGCAATACAATGCTGATTTTCACTTTTTTTTTTTATCGATTTCGTGTTCTTGTGTATACCAGTATACACATCCCATGCTTTCAGTTGGAACATTAACTGCAAAACCGTCTCAAACCGAATAAATAAATAAATAAAGAAGTCGTTAAGCTGGAAAGCCAACATGGTAGCAAGCTACTTAAAAGAAATCATTTTGTTAAAGGTAAACTACCACTACTGGGATGATGATGTTTAAAATATATTATGGGTTACAGGGGACGAACAGGGTCACCAACCCAACCAAGACGGGCGCTAAAAAACACCCTATGTACACCTCCTGCTGCTCCACCACCCACAGAACATAGATACCTCTTCCCCACCTTAACCTGTTCTCTGCACGAGAGCAGTCACCCTAACACCGCATCCCTCTCCTTCAAACTCCCAACGCTCTACCAAAACATGCTCTGGGGTTTCCGTCCTCTCCATAAACTCTACTGGCCTCAAATTCCCCCTCCCCGCCAGCCCTACTCCACTCTCTTATCCCCAGCACCAAAAGAGCAAAACACTCTCCCAGTTCCCCTGTAACACTTTTCCGATCGAACCACTTGGTTTCTCATCCGTACTCTTCTTCCAAAGACCAGCATTACCCCCCCCCCCCCCCTCCGAGTGAATATCGGCATCATCGACGACTTACATCAACGAGAGGTGGCGCCAGCGGCAATCGCCTAATCAATCGATTCATGTCCTACATTTAATATCATTACATTTCTTTAGAATTTCTTTTAAAAATAAATACTCACTTGCGTAGATGGAATACCTATAACTATTATCAAGAATTATGTAAAACCAATAGCCTTAACCGAAAGACAGGTAAAACTTTCAGCAATATAGGCCTATTAAATGCGTTGAACCAAGATGATATCAACAACACGAGTAGCGCATGCTGAATAATAGTCGAGATTGGTTAAGTGTTGACATCATTATCTTGATCAGTCCCATTTCGTCACCACTACAAAGCATTAGGCAATTGTGCACTATGCAGCTAAAACGCGCAGGTCTAAATGGATTATTTCCTGCCGCCATTAACGCCAATAGTTCTTTTTGTTTACTTTTATGGACCAGCGCGTATGAATATTAAACACACGTTCGGTTCCTTACGATTCAAATGCCCCACGTCTACATTACAATTAAATTAGGACAGCCAAGATGAAACCAAAGCCGGGGATTCCTTCTTGGAAAGACTTAGCTGCCTCAGGTGGCAAAAGCAATGATGTCATGAAAGACCCCCTCCTCACGTGGCTTACGTCATAGCTACGGGAGAGAGATGCACACTATTCGCCGACGTAATAAAGTTTGCTTAGTTAGGCCATAAGAGGAGAGTTAACTCTACTGACAGACAATGCATCTCACCTCTTCCAAGCCTACGCGGGTCCCTGGCGGTACTTGCGGCCACTAATACCGCTGCTAATGCTTTGCTGTCGTGCTGCTTCACAAGCAACGCATTAACAGAGGAGTTAGCTGCAACTACCGCCAGGGCACCGCATAGGCTTGGAAGAGGTAAGGTGCAATATCGGTGAGCTCGATGGCAAATTCGTTAGTGAAAAAAGCGCGGGAAAAAAGCCGTTTTTTGACTTTGTCATGGTGTGTTGGTTATTATCGGTTAAGCTAGGTAAGTTGCCTTGGCTCGAATTCCACCACGCAGTGTGAGAGTTGCAGCAGGGAGCGATTCCACATCCCCTTTTTTGTTGGGAGGTTTTTTTCCCCTCGGTACAACTACCGCTGGGTAAACACCGCCAACTACATTTCTAGGGACCGGGGCAAACGCAAACTGTAAGCATGGGGACCTCAGCCAACAATATTTGAGGACATTCGTTTTTTTTTTTAGGCATTATCACGCCTTTCTTTCGTATTTCCGTCTTTTCATTATGCTGACTGTTCGTAAGACCTCGGGCTGCGTTAGTCCCTCCCCCCCCCAAAAAAAAATTGCTCCCCTAAATAGAAAAATGGATACTAGTATGTAACAAATTCATTCATCCTTTTCATAAATGTTGTCTATAAGTGTCTGCTACCTCAGGCAAGAGGTAAAAAAAAAAGGGGGGGGGGCGTTATCAGAACGCAACAGTGGTCAATTAAACCAAGAACGCGCACTGCAACAGTGTCGTAATTAGAAAATTGCGTGAGAATTAGAGCAACGATGGCAACTGTGTACAGATTCAATCTTGGTATCAACCTTGCACAGTGGCTAATTACCCACGAGGCAGTTGCCTCAGGGCCCCACAGAAGTCTGGGGCCCAAACGGGACCCCCAACAGTGCACTTTTAATAGCACTCAGTAGCAATTTTAATATTAAGAAAGGATTTATATTTCTTTTACACTAGTTATAGTTTATCGTTCCTCCTGGCATCGTAGAAAGGTGGACGTTATTGCATCTGTAGTTTCTCGTTTGTCGCATTTACAAAATCTTGCCTTGGGCTAATGGCCTTACCACGTGGGCCTCATATCAGGGCCCCACATCCATTTCAGGATGAAGGGCCCCATATAAGGGTGAGGGTCCTGAGGGAACCTCGTCGTATTAGGATGACGGGCCCCTGTATCAGGCCCTATATCAAGGTAAAGGGGCGAGAGGACCGGGGGGGGGGGGGGCTCCATATCAGGTGAGGGGCGCCATGTCAGGGTGAGAGGGCCATCTTCAAAGGACTGCCTCAACATGGGTTAATAAGCCCCTGACCTTGTATCAATGTGGAAAAACACGACTATTTTTTATGGTTTAACCTTATCAGGCAAGCTTTATATTCTGGAACAAAAAATGCGTGATTATTATTATTAGGCTTTATTTAGTATTTGTGTAATTCGGCCCACCCATGCGCTTTTGGGAAAAGAAGGGAACCGGAAAAGCACTCGTGCTTATGTCGATTGTGGCATGTAAAAGATCCTACGTATTTCCTAGCAAAATTGTCCCTTTCTTTCCCAAGATAACCGAAGCAGTTGAAAAGGAAGTAATTCGATTATTTCTTTTTTTTTTTCAATTTGTATATTCTTGTTCACCGTGTATTGGTACAAAACACAAGGTTTAAATTATTAAAAAAAATACATATACCCAACTTGATGTTTATTGCACTCAATTTCTTTGTAAGTCAATATAGTTATGGTAGCTCATTAGGGGCCAGTCTAGTATTTATATCTGACGCCACCGTCATTTTTGTACGCAAAGTAATAGAGGCCATACACAAATGACGTCACACAAACTTACTAACCTCGCCTCCCCTTGTCTAAAACTTACTCCGTGAGTCCACCTCTATTGCATGACGTCATATTGTGGATGGTCCCATAATGCCGTAAGCAATGGATAGCACAATATGCCGCGTGTATAACTGGAGGCGCTATCCATGCAGACGCGATTTTGGTCCCTATAGAACGTGTCCCTATAGAACAAATTTAATCACCTTATGCAGCAATAACGGATTAAGGAGCGAACCAACTATAATAATGGAGGAATTTTACGCGCTCATTCATTACGGACACAAAACTTCAATAGTTTGTGTTTGTCCTTAAATGTGATCAAATTTTGTGACAAGGTGGCTACCACAAAAGAGAATCACGGTGAACGAAAGTTAAATCAAAAACTTTCGCAGATATTCAATACTTCAAACCGCAAGTGTACTGCACATCGACAAACTAGTCTACATACAGTATAGTAACACACGATTCGTGCAAGTAAACGTGCTCACAAGACATGAACTCAGTTGCAAGGAAGGGCGTGTCGCCGGGACTGATGGACTCACCGAGTACAAATCTGACGAATTGTATGTAGTACAACCAAATAATTCTAACTGTCCAGCCTACCACTTACAAAACGCCACAATACTTTTCGCGCTCAACGAAATGTCACCTGCCAATAAAAACAAGGACTTGGTTCCACACCACTTACTTTTACCAGGAAGAGTTGGGGAAAGAGAAAAAAAAAACGCTTGCTAAGACATTTCATAAGGGAAAAAAAAACCACATAGACTCATCTCATGTAACTCACAGTTGTTCCATTGTGTCATCAAAACATACAAGGTTAAGGCCTCTAACAGATAATACAAAGCCTATCATCTCTTAACAATCGCTCGTTAAAAGATTAAATTTAGAGGAGGACCAATCATAGTGTTTTGTTTTATCAATGCCGGATCCAGGTGTCGTACCGAAATAATAATAACCAGACCTTATCACATTGTCAATAGTGTATCATCCTTATCAGCTGAACCAAATCTTTCGACGATTGCCAGCTCATTTATTTCATGACGCACCCACCAAGACATCGAAAACGAACAAAGACACCAAAATTCAAAGAAGTCAACTCATAAGTCAAATTATTTTAATGTCTACTCTACATTTTTTTACTACCCTGAAATTAATTTCGTGTGAGCCTTACGTCACCCGACCGACTCAAACTAACGCAGTGCTTCCACTTGCAGTGCATCCGAAGCACTAAGGCAAACTGCAGTGCTTCAAATTACAGGGATTTTTTCTTTTTTTTCAAAAAATGCTCCGTAACTGGAATAAAGATTTAAAACGGAAAAGACGTGGAAAAGAAAGGAGAAATTAGTCTAAAAAGAAAGGGCAAATGGAAAAAAGTAAAAGAGGTAAAAAAAAAAAAAAATTAAAAGGGGAAAAAAAAGTTTAAAAAAAAAAACGCATACATGCTAAAATTACCAAAGTGTCTTATCCAGAATGTAGAATTGTCTGTTTAGAATGTAAAACTATCTGAAGAAAAGCGTGTTTTTAAGCGTAAGTTTACAAAAAAATTGATGATTTGTCAGATTTTTGTATGATGACTGATTCATCTGGTATCCTACGGTAGATTTTACATGTATTAAAAGGAAAAGGGAAAATGGTTTAAAAATGAAAAAAAAGATGTTAAAAAAAGGGAAAATAATGGAAATTTGGCATTGAAAGGAAAGGAAAAAAAGGTTAACAAAAAAACAGGATAAAACGGTTTGGAAAAAAAAGGGAAAGAAGCCAAAAAGAAGGGGAAAAAAGAAAAATTCCGCATTAAAAAGAAAGGGATAAAAAAGGAAAAGGAAAATATTAATACAAAAGGTCGAGTGGAATGAGGTAAATAAAACGGAAACAGAAATTCTGCGTTAAAATGAAAAAAAAAAAAGCCAAAATTTTCTGAATAACAGAATCTAGTGTCTAGTCAATAGTTTTAAAACACTTTCTTGGCAGTCAACCACCCCATTTCCAACCACAATAGGACGGAAACGGTAAATTAATGTAAATATTTCAAAATTTTAAGCAGAAGCCTACCTTAGCAATTTTTCTAGTTGAAAATGTTTTTTTTTTTTTGTTTTCTAGTTTAGTCAATAGGGCCTACACACTTAATATCATGGGGGAAAAACGTAGGTGGTTTTTTTAAGCAATTTGGTTTTAAAAAACAATAAAGATAACATTTAAAAAAAGGAAATTTTGTTACAATAAAGGGATAATAAATTGTTCGTTTACACAGGGAAATCTTGAGAAAGAAGAATCATTATACAGGTCAAACTACCCCTGGTGGTGCTGGTAGGGGAACTCGACCAGGGTCCCCTTTTTATTCAACTCCTTCAAGTTACTACATTAAGCTTTGCCACCGCATAGGCAAGAATGACAACTAAACAAATTCGTCATGTAGTCCCAGAGGGAGGCCTACCTCACTCATAAATGTCTCACCACAGATTGGCAACACACGATGTATCAAGTAACAACCAGCAATATAAACAAACGAAACACCAAGTAAAAATAAAAACAAACATGGCGTGGTTCATTTCTACTGCAGCTTTCATCATTCCAGGCACTTTGCACTCGTATCTAGACACACGCTAGTGTGTCGCGCCAAGTTACGCAACAATCATCACAACAAACATCCATAATTTTGGAATTTCAAAGAACTGAAAATTTAGGTATAATTCTCATTAGTACGGGGGAGGGGTTTCTTCGTGGTCTCTTTAAGAGGGATGAGCATCCAAATAAATTATCACTTAATTACTTAATTCATCAAGTAAATATTGAAGAATTTATACCTAATATGGTGTCTCCCCCCCCCCCCCCCCGCCCCAATGGGCCTACCTTCATCAGCACGGTCCTGAATGTAATCCCGCTTCGAAACTGATTAATTTAAGACAAAAGTTGTATTTGTGTGTTTGGCAGTGAGCAGTGCCACAACTACCTTCTTTTTTCAAAGGGGGGGGGGGCAAGGGGGATGATGTAGGGCCCCAAAGACTAAACAGTTTTGGATTCAAGCGGAGGCCTATTTTACAGTAGATTTATGTAAAAATGTAGGTCCCCAGCTTTGAAGTTAGGGGCCCCTCCTGGGGGAGGGGGGGGGATGAGCATCCACTATACAAGTGTAAGTAATTTTAATTGTTTTATTCACCAAGTGAACGAAGCAATAGATTAACGTAAATACCATACGTTGTAATGCACAACGCATGATGATAAAACTGTCATTGAAATTTTAAAAAAATACGAAACTAAAAAGATGCTTTAAAAAAAATCAGGGCGCGCCTTAATAAATAGACACAAGGCTATTGGTTGAAGCACGTGAAGAGACCTTGGCTTGCATCCAGATCCAAAACTTCGCGAAGAATTTTTGTTACTCACTTTTATTACTCCCGTAGGAGTTTCTTCAATTTACAACTTGTATAGCGCAAGACATTCCTAAAACCACTTGACTCACGAGTTTTTGGTAGGAGGACAATTCTTTTGCCAGCGTGTGAATCAAGTCTTTCTTACACGTCAGCCTGAGGTATTCTTGTAATGCCCTCAGAGAAAAAAGAGAACATTTCTTCACGACTAAATTTGTACATGACTATAGACTAGCATTAGACATTTGTTTTATTTAATACGCAGCAGGTAGTACAACAAACAATTAAAAAATATCCGAAACACAAATAAAAGACTAAAAAAAAAAAAACACTCCCAGACAACACTAACCAGCAAATGTTATTTTCAAAAGCAATTTTAGGAACTTTCATTGGTCCAATTCGCCCATCATGGTTCATTCTGAACGATTGTCACACAAAAAGTTGATCTTTGTTTGGCTGATCGACGATGTCGCGCCAGCTATTGACTGGAAAATGGAAAGAAAAGACATCTCGGCCATTGTCTTTTTTCGTTGACACAAGAGAATTTTTCGTTCAATTAAAAGGAATACCTTCTCACTAATTTCGAGCATCCTCGAAATAGCTTTTGAGACATTTACGTATGTTAGGAGTAAATGGAGCAATCTCGTTTCTCACGAGGGAAAAAATAGGAAAATGAATGCCTGTGAAACATTTAGGGCCTACACATGTCTGAACTAAAGTTGCCAAACTGAGATGTACAGGAAAGCCAACCGGGAGGAATGTACCTTTAAAAATCTATTACAAAAATTCATCCATCCGCAGTTTTATATACTATCGTGTTGGAACGCAAAGTGCTGTCGTCTCAATACCATCAAGGTACCACAACTCGTATTCTCGTAAAGTGGGCTAAAATGGCAGTCAAAAATAAAATACGAAATTCGCTGTTTTATTTCATCCTTTATTAATTATTTATGGAACATTCTCACTGTTCCATGATGAGGTGTGTGGGTCCAAGTGAAAGACTTAAGGTTAAGTGACATAGGGCAACCCCTGGTGGGAATGAATAAACAACGCCTAAATTATAATACGCCCTGGTGGTCAGCAAGTAGAAATGGTGTGGGAGATGTGCTTCTATCAAGCAGCACACAGCCGACACTTCAATTTACATACGTGTATCATACGTCTGGCCGGTCTTTCTCGGTTAAATATGTAGCCTACAGAAAAAAGTTTATTTTTTATTTTTTCAGCGAAATTTGATTTTTACGTTAATTTTTTGTAATGATAATTTTTTTTTAAATGCCATCCTAGTAAACTTTATAAAAATACTAAAACGCTTAACTAAACATTCTTTATCGTAGTCAGGATTGGTTTTCTTCCGGAAGAAATTAATTTCTTCCCTTCCGGTGGAAGAAAATGGAAACAACTGGAAGATTTGGAAGATACGGAAGAAACGGTAAAACACTAAACGAAAAGGAGCTGAAAAATAAACAAACGTTTGTGGCAAAACGGTGTTTAAAATTTTAAATGTTTTGATAAATTGATTACATCGCCACATAGCATTCTGTAACAAGTTTCGATGCTGTATTGAGGCCTAATAGTTTTCTTAATTTTGAAGGCATGTAAGAAAATGACGGGAAAAAAATGAAGAAAAACTTCATGCAAAGTTGTTAACCTCAAGGACAAGTAGTCTAGTTTGACCATTTGTTTCTGCCAGAAGAAATCGAACGGAAAAACCAGGAAAAAACTTACCAACCCTGATCGTAGGTCAAATAAAATCTTATATGTTAGAATAGGTTTTACCAGAAGCACCATAAAGGAGTAGCCACCAAAATAGTTCTACCATATACTCCACCACTCTTTTTGAGTCGCGACCCCATGCGGCCAGTTGCCGAATTAGTAACAGCGAAAGCGAACCTTAAAAATAAAGCTGTATGAAAATATTCCTTGAGCTGCGACAGTCCAAGTTCACGTTAATTCACAAACGGTAACGTTTAAACCACTCTGAATCGAGTAAGGAATTTTGTTTCCCTACCCAAGGCCGACTGGGGTAGAAATTGCGCGTTTTGCTTACCGACTCCACGCCAGTTCTCCCAAGTGCTGGAATTTAATGCCTCTTAGTATTACTTTCAAAAATATGATTATGGGGATGTTAAATCAACTTGCATGGACTCCTGGAGCCAGGAAGCAAAATTTGTCGCTTCCCTCCCTCCCAGACGACCTTGTGGCAAGCTGCAGGACACAAATTGAGTTAACCTACAACACGGATACACCCTCTTTTTACTAGAACAGGATGGTGCTGGTTTTACTAAAAGAAAATATAAAATCGGCCCCACTTGAGTGGTTTCACCGTCATAATAACTTGCAAATATTTGCACATTTTTCATTCGTGCATAACTTGTAAATATTTCAAATGTTACTGACAACATCATAACATCAACATTTATATACGTTCGTATTGTAGTGACAACAAACGCCCATAAACTCGACCCATAAACAAACAAACAAACAAACGACATCGTTCGTTGGACCACGTCGAAAAAAAAGTTCAAACCGCGGTCCAACCAAGTGGAGGAAAGATTTGTTTGGTTGAACCCTATGAGTCACACTATAATCGTTTTATTTCCACTCTCAAGATAAGCGATAGCTTGTGTTGACTGAGACAAGCATCATACCACTTCCGGCCCTAAAGCGACACTTCCGACGACTGTTGTCAAGGCAACGAACGCCCTCCCAGACTGTCGTGTCGTGTGTGTATTGCTAGAAAGCTTCTCAGGTCACGGTGTAAGGTACGAAAGTTACGGGGTCAAACTAAGGGGGTTAACTAGGATCACGCCTTAAAACATGCAAACGCTGAGAGAAAAACAAAAACAGGTCATAACAAACAAACGCTCTAATCATCACGAACGCCCCCACAGGAAGGAAAAAAAAATCCCATGACGTCATGAATGCTCATCATGCATAAATTCATGAGCTGACCGGCACGAGCACATCATCGACATCATGGCATATTTTAACCGAGGTTTTAACAAATCTCCACCCAATTTAATAAAAGCTATGCGTGATTAAAATGTAAATGCTTACATGACACAAGTTCAGTTACCTGAAATAACTAAATTAACAGATACAGGCCTACAATTATTACAGGACGAATTGTACAAATCCTAAAAAATTATAAATGTAAACATCTAGGAAAACACACACCGTCAATCAATTTTTTTTTTCGAATTTTGGCTTGCAAATCCCGACACATTGGCATTATCTAACTTACAAAAAATTGTCACAGGGAACAAATTGTTACAAACAACATCATGCATCAACGTATTCTCCAAACTAAAGTTAAAAGTCACATATTTGGCTAATCACGGATGGCGAAAACAAGAAAATGACATGTAAGCCATCAGTGTCGTACTAATACGTGTAGAACAAGCCCCAGCTCTGTAAGCCTTAAAAAACTTTGCTCTAAAGGAACAAACAGTAGGAAAAGTCACGTTAAGTTATCAGCATCGCACTCGTGTAAAAGAAAGTCCAGCTTTTTTTTTTTTTTTTTGGTTTGGGCGGCTGAAGATTCTTTTACACGTATTAGTGACATGCTGGTGACTTACATGTCTTTTTCTTGTTTCTGTTCCTTCAGAATATCAAGTTTTTTTAAGGCTTACCCGTAATTTATATACTTTTTACATATTTATACAGCGTTTTTTTTTTTTTATAATAAAAACTTTTTCTCTTTCTACGGCCTAGGCTATCTGTTCGACTTGTTAATTTTTATTTTATTTTACAAAGTTGGCTAACTTCGTCGAATTCAAAACGTACACCTAACTTTTAAAAGCATCGTACGTAATTTAACCACCTTTCAAAATAAAAAAAATAAAACTATTTGCACGACAAACTTCCACATTCATCCAAGTTGATGTTAGTTTGTACGCCCATATCCGAGACTCTCCCACACCCAACCTCCACATCCGTATAATTTAAACATTTTTGACTTTTTGTCTCATTTCTCCCACGTTAAGCCTATCCTGCCTTCCGTCAACACTGGGGGGCATTCACCCCATCATAACAATACAAAAAGGACACCGCACACCATGGGGAGTAGGCCTATATAAGTACGAAAGAAAAGAATATAATATTTTCTAGATAACCCCCACCCCCACAATCGATCGGGGGGTTAACGTGCTACGCCTTCCCATCGACCGTCTATATGCGGGGGAGTAGAAACGCCTTGGCCTTGAGCGTCTTAACGCCTGCCGTTGCTAAGATACCAAATTCAAGACACGACAACGCGGAGCATTCGCATATGACGTCACGGAAATAAGATGGCCGTCTGAACTGACGGTTTAGGCTCAGAAATAAGAGCTAAAGGCACGTAACCCAGGTTCTTACCGGATTTTAAGAATACTTTAATGATAGCAAGTTGTATTTTTATTCGCGCTGGCCTGTTTTCTATTATACTACTAAGCATATAATGGACTTCTGACGACCACAACTATATTTGATTGAGTGAGAGCTCCCTATAATACATTACTGTCTTTCTTTTCTATATTCACAAGGTAGAACCCTACATGATTTCACGGGGCACCGCTATGTATGATTTCCACTTATGTGATTTCTGCCCAGTGCTCTCGTTATGAATTCTTCTTAGTATTCCACAGGGTAGTGCTATCTATGTACGATTTATTCCCAGTATTTCACAGAGTAGTGCTATATAGGATTTTCACTTACATGATTTCTGTCCAGAGCTCCACATGAAGTGCTATGCTTCTCCACTTGTAAGATTTCTGCCCAGTGCTCTACCTCGAATCTCCCGCCCCCCGCCCCCATGATTTGAGGTAGTTATTTCATCATCGAAAACTCGTCAATTTAATGCGCCAAAGTTCCCTTGTCATGAACCTTCAACCAAATCAGAACAAAATTGCGAACGTTATCGTGTCCCAAACAGATAAACAGACAAAACACAGTGAATCCAATTTTAGTCGAGTATTCGACTTCGCTCGCTCGGCCAATAAATTAGTATAGGGTTATTATACGGTTTGCGTTTGAAATAGTGTCCACAGTTAAGCACGACGCAGCTACTATTTTAAATTTGATTTAATCCTACCAAAATCGAAACCAACACAATCCTATCTCGTGTCTGGCATGGTGGTGGATAATAGATGGCAAGATCAGTATAGAGCTTAGGGTACGTTTAGACACCCATCTCGCAGTTAGAAGCAATCTGACATTTAAACATGGAGGCGATTTTGGATCCAACTCTTCATAAAGAGAGTTCTGACGTAATTGAGAAAATTTTCATCTGAAAGAATTCATCTTATTGTCACGGATTATACGACTGCACGCTTATACGAGTACAGTAGCATTGTTACCAGACAACGACAAGTCCCAACAAAAGGAACGTTTATGCAGAGACTCGTTTTTGCATTCTCGTTAATTTAATCGCGATAGCAAAGGCATCATTGCCATGGTAACAGCGCTACCCGAATTAACTAAATCTGACATCGTTTGAGTAAATGCTTGCAGTCTTATAATCCGTGACAATAAGATAAAGAATTCCTCCTGACGAAACTATTTTCCAAGTCTACCAGCCGGTAGAGCTAAACCACTGCTGTGTCGGAATTTTCATACGGTTTCTCATGATTCAAATGAAGTCCTCAAAAATCCAGAAATTTATTATTGCATTTCAACACGTTGTACTGCTGAAACCTATGTTCGCAAACTATCTAACAAAGCAACGTCTCAGCACGACTCATCTTTACCTACAAAATCACTTCGAAGCAAAAAAATTCAAGAAAAGGATTTCGTGAATGCATTGTTAAGCAACATCAAAATAACTGTTTCAATGAAAAATTTTAACTGACAAGCCCAAAGGAAAGAAAATTAAAAAAAAACATCATATTATTGTGGCCTACCTGGTAAACTTTTTAAACCCTGTACAAAAGAAAAAAATTTCTTAAATCACCACATGAACGCATGCAACACGCCAGCCTTATGCACCAGCGATTGGAATGGCATTTAAAAAGCGATCCTGGCAAGTTTCAATTTCCTAACATGTAATGGGTCTCATTATACATACTTTTACACCATTCTTTAAGGCGGTATAGAATCACTTGTTAAAAAAAAATTTAGGGTATAGAGGTTAAGAAAGAAAACTTAAGAGGTGCAGATATTAAACAAGAACTAATATTTATTTTCTGTTTTTTTTTTTTAAGATGAATGGTACGAATTTACAAGTTTAAGATAATCAACGAGGGTCGGTGCTCCGATTATTTGTACGGAATAATGGCCAGTATTGACACGACGCTATGTACTTTTATCTTAAGCATAGCCTAGCGGTTTAATCTGTAAAACCGTCACACAGTAAACATGTCTAACCAGAATATTAGAGCACTTAGGAATATTGGTACATGCGGTGTAAGCGTTGATATGGCCAAAACACTCGATTTATGTGCCTTACTCGAATGCCGCTAGGTTCGCTTTTGATGCCGTGACTAACCTCTTCAAAACCTTGTCAACACTCATATCACGGGGGCTCATGAAGCTGTAATTTTCAGAAATTTTGACTGCTGAAAGTGTAATTTTTGAAGCCCAGAAATGACCTTTCGTCCAGTTTGGTCAGTGTTTATGTTGCGACCCCCCCCTCCCCCACCTTGACGAGCCCCTTTCGAGAAGCCCCCCTCCCCCCGGGCGATAAATAATGAAAGCAGCAGCTGGAGTAGACCTGTCACAATCATCACAAAACAAAAGTAAACAATTCATTCACAAACATGGATGCCAAACTCGTCCCAACAAGAAGGAGGAGAACAAGAAGAAGACTTCTGATTGTTCCATTTAAGACGTAACGTTGGCACTAATTTCAAATAACTTAAAAATAATTTTTCTAAGTGCCACTTTCCACGCACTGGAAACGAAAGTAGATCAGTACTCTATCAAATCCTGCATGCACAAGTTCATGGAGGTGAAACAAAAAGTTCAACGAGGTTCAGTTTAAGAATGCAGTGATGCGGAAACAAGAATGTTGATTGATGCCACAAAGATAAGAGAAATCCTTGATGAGGGGGCGGATGGAGAAGCTATTTCAATCTGCTCAAAGGCGAACAGACAAAACGTGAACGTTGCCTCGGCCATTACTATAATACCCAGAGACAGCAACATGATTAATTTAAGACGTTCCGTCAATTGAACACAGTGTTAAATAAAGAAAGAAAATACTATCTAACCAACACTGGCTACCAATTCAACGGCGTTCGAACGATCCAGAAAAAATTAAGTCATTATCACTCCTTCCCCGAGTCAAAAGTGACGAATTGGCCTGCACAATAATTCACAAAATTGTAACCCACTCCCCTCCCCCCCCCAAAAAAAGGTGATAAAAATAAAGAACAAATCACAACAAAAACATCTGGGATTTTCAGAAATGGGATGCTGCTCCACGCGAATACAATACCAGTTAAGGGGGGGGGGGGGGGGGGGGGGG
>JAHWFP010055495.1:0-13241 GCA_023313725.1 Lithobius niger | reverse complement strand
GGGGGGGGGGGGGGCCGGCAGAGTTTAAAAACTTTCGTCACGTCATCCTTTTTCTGTCGTTCGTGGGTAAGTACACATCCAATTTTGAAGAGGTCGATACAGAAATGTGATTGCTGATTTTCTTGTTTTCCATGCATAGCATAAAAACAACATTAAAAAAAAAATAATTTTTAGTTCTGAAGGGGAGGGGCGGGGGTGCGATGGCCCCCAATGCACCCACCTAAATCCGCCACTGAACGTATACGGTTAACGAAGCGAACAGTCTGCATGAAAGACTGGTCTTGTGTGAATACAAAAGGGGCGTCGGACGAACGTCTAACTGGAAAATCGTCTAATGGGATAATTGTCTAAAATCTGCCTAAATAAAAAATCTGGAAAAGCATCTAAACGGAATATCGTATAATGGATAATTGTATAATGGATAAACGTGTAACTGGATTAACGTTTAACTGCGGTTTCTGGTGTTATATGTATAGCAGCAGCGAGCGCGGCAGCATGAGCGAGGCTGGGATATTAGACGATTTTCCATTATACGAATTTCCAGTTAGACGCTTTTCCATTTTACGAATTTCCTGTTAGATGATATTCCGTTATACTGTTTTCTGTTATATGTTCTTCCAATTATGCGATTTTCCAGTTAGACGATTATCCCTCGCCCCAA
Organism: Lithobius niger; assembly: GCA_023313725.1. Lineage (NCBI taxonomy): Eukaryota > Metazoa > Arthropoda > Chilopoda > Lithobiomorpha > Lithobiidae > Lithobius > Lithobius niger. The sequence continues at coordinate 12,580 of JAHWFP010055495.1, read as the reverse complement.
TAGTATACAAAATAAACCAATCTGAGAAAGAAAAGAAAAGACAACTGCCCCGACTGGGATTCAAGCCCACAATTTCCCGCATACTAAGCTGGGTGCTTTAACTAATGTGCTACCGGGGTGGACCCTGGCAGGCTCCAGTCGAGCTTAGTAGCTGTTCAGTCTTACTCAGTGGTGACTTAAAGGTCACAAACATACACGAGGAAAAACAACTTGGCTTCTTGGCCTCCACACTAGTCTACAATACAAGCAGCTTTAGTGCAGACTGTTTTGCATCGTTCACCCTGTTGATGTGATTTATTCTTCATTTTCTGATCGCATTATTACTCGTGTGGAGGCCAAGAAGCAATGTTGTTTTTCCTCCTTGTGTATGTATGTTACGTTTATGTCACCACCGAGCTCGGCTGATGCCTATAGCCAGGGTCTGCCCCATTAGCACAGTGTTTAATGTGCCCGGCCTAGTATGCCGGGTTCGAGTCCCAGTCGGGGCAGTTGCCTTCTTTTTTTTTTTCTTCTCAGATTAGTGTAGCCTATCTTGTCGTCTCACAAGGCCAGTCTTTGTTGCAAATTGTTTGCTCCGTTTACGCTTTACCTTGTGATCCATTCTTTATTTAAAATATCGAGGTTCTGGCAGCGTTGCCCAACAGTGGCTTCTATTAGCAAAAAATGGTACTGTACCAAACTTGGAAGTTTTGAATTCTAGTGTAATATTGTATAAAATGCTGTATGTTATATTTTATTGTTCATTTTACAGGTGTAGATGCACATCTTTGTATTTCTGTAACTCTGGATCTAGACCAGATACCGTATGCAGTTTTTAACATTTTAAGCAAAGCTCGATCAGCATTATGCTGGTAAGGTTGTTGATTAGGTTATTTATTGGTCAACTTTTTTGAATAGCATAGGACATCCATGTTCTAACTCTCTTTGTGTTCACAAGGTAATCTGGAAGAGAAGCTGCAGATATTGCTTCCTGTTTCCAAGCCAGTTGGTATAAAAAGGTGGAAATCTTATTTTACCAAAACTACGGTAAGAGGCGTTAATTTCAAGGCATAGAATCATAAGAAAGACACATAATTTCTTCCCCAGTCGGCCTTGGCTTGAGAAAGAAAACTTCTTCCTAATTTTCATGGTGATTTAAGTTTACTGCTTGAGAATGCCGTGTGCTTGGACTATCACAGCACGAAACGAAAGTGATACTTTTCACACACGTATAGGCAAAAACCAACAGAGCTAAGATATCAGTATCGGCTCGGCTGAAACCTGTAACGGTTTAGGTTAGGCCCTACAAGTTTAAAATAGCTTGAATGCTCTACACAACGATACTAAATGGAAACCCATCATTTTACGTAGACTTATACATGTTAAAGAAAGAACTCCAATATCTTTACTATTCGCTTTTTCCCGAATGGGATTAGGACAATGCTTCCAACAGGAAAAATAAAATAGGATATCCAATAGGTGTTGAATTGTTGAAGTTTTGGGCAACAACATCAAAGGGGAAATATTGTTACCAAACTTTAGAATCCCAACAAGCGTCCAACACACTAACTGGTGAACCGTAGTAAGGCAACGTCACCCATGACTCACCCGTCGGTAACTCCCAATATCTGGATTGCAGAAGACTTACTCGCAAGCTGTTTCTCATATGGCATTGAGCTGCATCTGACACGCTAGTCCTCGCTTGCTTTAAAATAATATTAGAAAACAAAAACGAGCTCGTTTGATGCTTACGGTAAGGTTTCACTGGTCCGAAGTCAAAACAGCAAAGGAACACAAATAAACTTTCCGGTAAGGTTTCAGATACTGAAGTGTTGCTGTTCCGTTTAGTCCATGTGAAACCTTACTGCTGTATTCAAATGTTTTTACCATTTTTACTTTTGCACATGGTAGATCAGCTGGTACGGTGCATTCTATTTGTCTAAACGACATCTCTGGAAAATGTTTAAAAACTAATCATCTTAACGTCCTTAGCACAGCACTACGGGCAATTCAGGTTTCGTCTGAGTCATTGAAAACCTGGAAATGTCAGGAAAGTAATAATGAAATTCCATGCTGGAAAAGTGCTTGAAAATCTTGAAAAATGATATATGTAACATTGGTAGGGTGATGAACAGAAAGTAGACGAGGTGACTGAAGAACATTGACAACATTTAGCCAAGAAAATAGTCGGTGTGTAGCCGTACATTATTCTTCCTTTGTTTGGGCATTTAAAGTTTTGAAATTTTGGCTCTGGCCTTAACTGTAGTTTTACTTGTATAATGGTTGGTACAGCAGTAAGGTTTCACGTGGATTAAACAGTACGGCAACACTGCAGTATCTGAAAGCTTACAGGAAAGTTTGTGTTCCTTTGCTGTTTTACCATTGGACCAGTTAAACCTTACCTTAAGCAACAAATGAACTCATTTTTGTTTTCTAATTCGTGCTACTTTGGCGTAGATTATTGTATGAATATCAATTACAGTTTGCTCAAACCAATGGAAACAAGCCCTTTACTACGTTTTGCAGCTAGCGTTTGCTGATTGGCATTGTTGAATAATAACAATGTTTAAAACAATGTAAAACAATCAATCTGGGCATTTACAGCTCCCTAATCCTTGAACCACTTGACCTATTAGAAAAGGTCTTATGGAAAGGGCACATCTACAGGGCAACACCTGTAAAATGAGATAAGAACCAGTTGCAGGCCTATAGGACAAATAGTTGGATCTGTAGAGAGCGTAGCAGAAAAACAAGAAGAACAAGACGCCAAACTGAAAATCACGATTCCAGCTCAAGCCCAGATCTTCGAAGTGTGAAATCGAAAATTAATAAAAGTTCGGACACATGTTCACCTCACCAAGTCCAATAAAGCCTGTATATTAAATTTGGTGTCAAGTGATGAAAGACAGCAGAATATAAAAGATTCGATATTTCGGCTTCAATGGGAGGTTAAGGTCAAACCTTATTATTTTTGTAACGTAGATTTAGAAAGGTCAGTTATTGTACTATAAAAGTAATTACAGAACTGAAAGCCACATGGGATTGGCTAGTTTAAGTCCAAAGGGCAAATAAAATAGGTTCGCCTATGTGTTTATGTCATAAGGAAGTGTCATTCAGACGCAATTCCCCAATTACATATTTATACAATCCGGCCTACTGTGATGTTAAAAACAGGACGAAATGAAAACGACTCAGCCGGATAGGCACTAACTCGATCTAGACATTAAAAATTGCATGAAATTACACTCAACTACATCATGAACAAAACACTTTAATTACAGAAACTCGAAACCAGAGTGGATCGCGTGGCTCCACAATCAATACATACATAATTACAAACGGTAATTACTTAGCGAGATCGAAATTCATACGGCAGGTTTTGACTTACGCTAAAATAACCCAATGGCGACCTTCAACACGTTTTTAAAAATACTGCCTGATTGGAATGGCGTAATATTTCAAATCGACCATACAATGCGGTCAAGTACGACTGACCACATGCTGACCTCCAAGTATCGACAAAAAATGATTTTGATCAATACGTCCACTCTTCTACGGAAATGAAGAATTACGAACAAAAATAGGGATGGGATGAAGGAGGAGGGAGAATGAAATTTAAAAAAAATCTAAATTGTCAGTCAACCTCATGCTACACTAAGCATGAACACTAACATAGGAATGAATTTTAAGGAATTCAAAATTTAGACCTCGACGTATCTCTTTCTCTCTCTAGAAGATAGGTCTAGTCTTTATTTTAAAACCGCGCCAATCTTGGCTCTGATCAAATGGCGATAAAAATTTAACATTTGGCGAATTCTTTTAATTTGAACCAATTTTAACGAACTCTTTCCCCATTTCAGACTAATCTTTTATACATTTGTCTTGGTTCATTCACAAAATAATAACGTTTTAATAAAGGTTCCAGAGGTTTTAAAACGTTTTAAAATAATAATTTAAAAAAAAAAATTTTAAAAAAGTAAAAAAAATAATAAAGGAATAAAAAAAATAAAGGAAAATTGTCGCTTTCTTCGATACACGGGCATCTCGTGGCAAACATTTTTTTCTTATCAAAACAAACCTACGATATTATTTTCGATTTCTTTATTAAAACTACATAAATACAGCTGTAGGTAGGTTTAAGATTGCTATTGGCAACGTATGTATAAAATCACCCAATTTGTTTCGATGTGTTTTCGAAATTAGGCGTCTTTCAGATTGTGACATACATTTACAACACTCTTTTAAGTTTTGAGAGAGTAAGAGAGTGAGAGAGAGAGAGAGAGTGAGGGGGGAGAGGAGAAAAAAAAAATTTGGAAATCAAACGGGGTTGAGAATCAGCTGAGGGATCGGGGGGGGTGGGGGAAGAAGGATTTTGTACAACTCCACGGAGCACTCGAAACAACTCACTTTCGTTTTCTACAAACATTAGATGCCGGTTTGGTGCCTTTGAAACCAGCTAATTTTAAGAATATTTTTTATTCCAATAAAATGCATTTACATATTTGAAAAAATGGGAAAAAATCCTAAAAACTGGCTTTTTTATAACGTTTCAAAGTCACTAAACTTGCTGAAAGTGAAAGAGTTGTTTTACAGGGCTCTGAGAAACTTTTAAAGCCCCCCCCCCCCCCCAACCACTTTGCTGTTTCTCGAACCCCGTTTCATACCAATTTTTTCTGCACCCCCACCCCTCCCCGAAAAAAAGGGCGCGCACTGCTATTCCAGATTTTTGGTATGTTTGTCGAATTTTTTATGATTGATATCTTAAAGCCAAAATTGAGGTAAATCACCTGCCGGTGGGCCATAGCAGGTTAGGCCTATAGTGAGTTTTTTGTTTTAGCTAGAAAAGGCTACTCCATGTGTGTCTTCAGAAAACACCTTGGATGTAATCGAAAATTTGGATTTTTACCGTCGCAAAAGCCAACTACGAAAACACTAAAAATGGCTTTGTACTTTGACGGACTAAATCTAGTCATGGATGAATGTGTGATTTTTTTATGATTTTTAGGTACTGTACGACGAATTTCGAAGAATTTTCAGATTTTAGTTACGTTCACTGAATGAATAGGCCTACAAGCAAAACGGTGATTTATCAATAATCAACTCTGACCTTTACAAGGCCGCCATGTTTGTATGAATCAACTGGAAGTATAGCCAGTAAGTGATAACCTTTAAGACAAAACACAAATGTAAAACCTTTATAAACAAAGAATAAATTAACTTACCATTTCATCCAAGTTCATAAGATCATTGGTGATAATCTGGGGGGCCGGCTCCAAATCTTCTTCGTAATCATATTCGAAATCTTCGTCGTCTTCGTTACTACCACTACCTTTCTTCTTGGCATTGTCTTTGGCGATTTCCCTATCTATTTCTTGTTCCAGTTGAACTAGGAGGGGGGCGGGCATACCAAATTTGGCACCCCGGCGCCCCACCTCTAAGAGACACAATATGAAAGATCGCTCGTTTTTCCTAAGCACCAGATCGTCCGTTTCAAATAATAGGCACTCATAGATGCCTAACCCTCGGCACCAAGCAATAAAATTCGATACATTGTCCCTAGCGAGAAAAGTCCCCGCCGCCACCCCAGCACGAAAAACCACTTCCTTAGCCGGGACTGGAGCTGGGAACCCGTTGCGGCCGGATCGCTGCCTTTCCAGGGCCAATCGGCGCACTTGGTTAGCGTGTCGACATAATGTTTCACCAGTTTCGAGTCTTTCCATGAAATCTTCGGGCCCAATGTCTAATCCATAAAGATTATTTAACCATTCTGCTAAATCTTCCTTCATAGCCCACAGATACTCTTCACTCGACTTGAATGGACGAAGAGGTCTTGCTGTTAACAACATCCCCGTATCGACGGCGTATTGGGGCCCGTTTTCGGGGGGGAGCGGCGGGGGGGACGGGGTTGGGGTAAAATTGTCTTCCCCGTCCAGCAACGTATACTGCGGATGATGCATTTTTTCTCTTACCAACTGACGTCACTCGTTAACGGACCTTTAAACCTGGTATGATCACCGTTGCTTAGCAGCGTGGTAAAATCCCTTTTCTGTCAAGATCGGTGCGTGGATCGCTGTTGGGCTTGGCAAAGAGCTTCGATCAGCTTCGTTTCGTGTTGGTTTTCGCCATTTTCGTGGACATTGGGACCGTAGAGGACCCGCCGTCCGTATAGCGACGATCCGTCTGCTTATTTGATTGCGCTCAGGCCTCGCCTCCCAACACATACACACATCGCTAATCACGTGATGCGCGACTTCACCGCTTCGCTGCCAAAGTGAGAGAATTGAGAAGCTGGCGCTAGGAGAAAGACGAGGGTATCTGCAAGGCGCACCAGCGCATTACCAACGTTATGCAACCTGGAAAACAAATAGGATGGAAAGACAAACTTGAAGGTGCGATTAAAACTAACTAACTGGTAAAAATACGCTGCAAAAAAAAAAAAAAGAAGTGGGGTCATAAACAAAACTCACAAGGGAGAAAGAACCCACCAATTCAGCCGATCAAAGTATGATATCTGAATAAAAATGGCTGCCACAAAATTTTCAGCATTGTATACCAAGCCTACCGAAAAATGTATCCCTCAGAAAGTAATGATATCACCCACCGTCTATTACTTCAGACGTTAAATGAAAAATTTAACCATTGCTACCGATAATAGCAATGGTCAGCTTTTTCATTTAACCTTGATCTACTAGTCGATGGAATTAGCTTGGCGGTTGTTCGTTGGCGGGGGTGATATCACCACTTTCTAAGGGACACACTCTTCGGCACGGCTTGGTATCCAATGTAGAAAATTTGGTGGCAGCCGTTTTTATTCTGATATTACTACTTTCGTTGGCTGAAACTTCACGGGTTTTTCATCCAGTGGGTTTTGTTTATGATATTTACTTTATTTATACATGTGGAAAATAAAGGAGTAAAAGAACAATGACGTAAGAGCATAAAGAATGAAACTTGAAATTTGTGAAATTAAAAAAAAGGAGATAAATTATATAGTGATATTTTTCACCAATTCTTTATTTTTGGCATGTAATTACGTTTTTCTCCTGTTACGGTTATCTGTGGATGGATAGAGAGGGACAGTTTTGCTAGGCAATTGCTAAGAAGAAAAGCCTCGAAGTATTAAATAACTGACTCACGACCACTTAAATAAGTTTTGTTTTTAAACAAAATTTGTAAACTGTTCTTTTCGTTTAAATAATTACAGTTATGTAGTAGGACATCTTTATTCCAAATGTAGTGATACGAAGTTACACGAAGGACTAGGAGGTTCTAAGGTGGGCAATATCCTTCACTACGTGGGAGGACGAATGGGTGGTTAATGAATTCACGCTTTCAGCCATTTTTCACTTATCGCTCGTGGTTTTCCACTTCTGGCTACACTGCGAAGTGCAGCTGTACAATCTCTGCTGGCCTTGCACTTCTCCTTCGTGCTTTCTAATTATGGTGTGAGATGGCGCTCATATTCCTTTGACGATCGCCATTGTAACATCCGTTATGTTTGGCCGAAGCAGATGACGTAGGAATGCAACAGCCAATCCGAGCTTGCTTACGGTATTAATAATGTAGATAGCCAATGAATAAACAACATTTTAAATACATACAGTTACATCATGTATTGCAATATACGTGCTAAAGTCATATATCTCAACTCGTATATTTAATGATTAAAAAGTTAGGATTTATTTAACTAGTTTAATTAGCCAGTCTTCCTTGCTAGTTTCACTGAGGAAAAATTGTGATATTTAGCAGATTAGATGGAATTTTATTTAAAATGAGTGGGATTGAGTGATTTTTATTTTTCGTTCCATAGTTATTTTTCATAATTTGAATCGTTTACTTTAATGTTTTTTTTCTCGGAGGACCTTTTCTGAAGTTCCTCTTTAAGTTTACAAATATTTTTTATAATAATTTTTTTAATACCGTTCGTCAGTTCGTCAGTTTATATGTTTAGAATCCTATACTTTTTTTTTAGTTTAGCAATTGATTCATAATAAATTGGTGTTCTAAACAAGACCTTTAAGTTAAGATTATGAATTTTTTGAAGTTTTCCTTTGCAAATTTAACGAAATTTGAAATTTTTTAAATTTAGAAATATTGAAGATATCCAGCATGCAAATTCACCACATTTTGCGGATAGCATACTTAATTTTGTGTACAACTTGATGGTGAGCAATTACTCTGGATATGGTTGCTTTGAATCTACGAATAAAAGTATAGCGGGGAAAAAAAAAGGCCGCAGAAAAAAAACATTTCCTGGTTAAACTTCCTTTGCCTGCCTGATAAAATTCGAGCCAAGGCAGTTGACCTGAACTAACCTACAACAAAAACAACAACACAGGAAAAAAATATCGACTAAACAATTCGGCTTTTTTCCACCCTTCAGCTTTTTTCCGTGGCTTTTTCCTTCGACTGTTTTTTCCAAGCTTTTTTCAGTGCATGCGGTGCTTTAATTAGAATAAAGAACTCCTCTGTGGTGTTAGCCTGTGCTTTTTGTCTGAAATTCTTTAAACAGCAGAGATGTCTCCTCCCTAGCGGACTAGAATATAAGTTCAAAATTTGAAATGAGTCGCACAATTGGTTCGTAAGTTATCATGTATACAGACATCAATCTAATAAGGATGAGAAGCTCTTTTGATCTCCTTCGCACCACTCGTCGTTAAAAGACGAAAACTTAGATGGTATTTCTCATATTGAGCACGCTTTTTAACATGTAAATCATGAAAAAATTATTACCATTAACAAAAAAAATGCAAACAAGCGAACATTATGTTCACCAGTCGTGCCCAATTTTGGTGGAAAAGCATTGAATAAAAAATTAATTTTTTTTAACAGGCCCGAATTGGCCATAAGGCCAGAGCGCCAATGGCGCATGAGCTCTGTCGTAAAGCCGTAAGGGGCTTAAGTTTATATAGTTACAAGGGAAATTTTTGTTATTCTTGAATTATTGTTTTTTCGTTGAAATTTCACGGTTGGTCATAAATTTTGTTCTGTTCCCTGATCATTTTAGTGACTATAGACTAGGCTTGCACAATTATAATTTCTAATATCACCTCCCCCCCCCCCCCCAACTCTCCTCACCTCCCTCTCCGGGTGATTTTGTATGGGGGAGGGGCTTTAAAACGTCATGGCACTTGTGGCTCAGGCCCCAAGTCTTCCAGTCCAGACCTGTTAGTAGAGACAATCATCCACACACAAACCTTCTTATCAGTAGAAAGGGCATTCCTGCCAATACTTTTCCATTTTGTTTTTCTACATCAATAGTTGCCTCAGAAAACTTAATATTTTGGGCTTGATATTGCTTACAAGGGCATTAAAACAGAATTAGTCAACAATTTTCGTCTTTCCGTCCTCTTTGTAAGGTAAGGTTTAACGGAATCGAGTTCAAAACAGGAAAGGAAAGAAAGCCTTTCCTGCATTTTGCGATAACGTCTAATTAAAGCATCTATACCTTCCAAGGTGAATACTTTTTGGTCAATGCATGGGTTAGGCTTGGGCACTATGTAGAAAACTTGGTGGCAGTCATTTTTACTCTGATATCACTACTTTGACTGGCCTAAATTTGGCGGGTTCTTTCACCTTTGTGGGTTTTGTTTCTGATTTATCCTAAAAAAAAAAAAAGACAATTATCACTTCTCTCACGAATCTGGTTTTAAAATATTCAAAAACGGCAATATTAAGCATCAAAACGGTGCGTTGTTTTAACTTGGGCGACTTGGGTTAAACCAGTATCTACCCCAAACCAAAACTGGTATAAGAGCAGCCGCCAAGTTCCCAAAAAGGGTCGGCCTTTCAAAGTAGTAATATCATTCAACCAGGGAAAGGCCGCCAAGGTTAATCATATTAGCCAAGTTAATCGCACCTACTAATAGTTCGAAAGTTAAATGAAAACTAGAAGATTCCTACTAGCGGTAGCATCTTCAAGTTTTCATTTAACCTCCAAAGTATTATTCCGTGCGACTAACTTGGCTAATAGGATTAATCTTGGTGGCCTTTCCCTGGTTGAATGATATCACTATTTGACAGGCCGACCCTTTTTGGAAACTTGGCGGCTGCTCTTATACCAGTTTTGGTTTTGGGTGGATATCACAACTTTCATAGGCCTGTGAATACAAAGAATTCCACTATCTAATAGTCACCTCTACCTTTTTTGCCTGGAGTGTCTATAAATTTTCTAATTCATAATTCTTACGTTTGTTATTGCCCAATTAGCCGTTACATCAGCCACGGCTTGGCCGGACACGGTTTGGTTTATTGTATGCCCATGTTTCACGTGCATAAGTTTATTGAGCGCACTGGCTAACAAACGCTGATTTTCGCTCGCTCCACTCACTCAATCAGCGCATCCCCCTTCACTTGGCCCTCCCGAGGTTAACGTTAATCATTCAATCATGAACACATACTACAAACTCACGGAATGGTAAATGTTCATACAGTTCTAATATTCTGGTGGCAGACGAACATTACTAAAACTAATCAACTCACCAGCTGTTTAAAATTACTCGCCACTTACACTGGACTGCAAGAACAGTAAGTCTACATAAAATAAAATGTCCGCGTCACGTTATTGAGAACATTTTTCTCCATAAAAAACACGTTCCCACCTGTGCTGACGATGTGCATTTTGTTTCCTAATCTTCTTTCCAACAAAATTGTCCGTTTTATCGTCGTGGGGCAGATAATTCAGTTTACCGTGTATCATAAAAAAAACGACTAAACCTTTGCATTAAAAGATCAAGATATTCTGTCTCTTAGTAAACCACCTATTTGCAAAACAGTGCATTCTGACAATTAAGTACTGAAACGATAAGCGTGTAACACTTAAGCATGTTATAATCTACTGTTGGGTACAATACAAACAATGGTTACAACCATAATTTTGCACTTACGAGCCGCTTCTGGGCCACGTGCTTCTAGCTGCAACCCCCATTTTGGGAAAAGGTACTACTTCCCCATGACGCTTTACCCGTCTGCCGAAATTTAGATCTGGCAACTTTCCCTAATGGGCTGTAGAGAGGTGTCTTTATACCCTATGAGAATTGCCTGGTGATTAGCTAGTTACTAGTTACTTGTCACTAGTTACTAGCAACACTCAACGTTATTAAAGGCACTTTTTCTCCATAAAGAACACGTTCCCACATTTTCATGTTGAGGTTTTCTTTGTTGCTGGACCCAAGACACCTGATTCAAACGATTTGCAAAGATTTCTACCACATGGGGAATTTACACCAGTATGCTGAAATCACGTTTAAGTTGGTTTCAGTTAAAAGACATAGTCTGTTAGTACGGCCGCCTTTTTTTCATCAACAATAATTTTTTAACAATCGGATGTCTACAATCGGACGATCTACTATTACTTGGCGGTGACACACTAGCGTGTATCTAGAACCACTTATTGTTTTACTGCACGATGATTTAGCAGTTAAACTTTTTAAATTAACGATGATTCTTATCATAAAAGCTGTCAACAACCAAAACGATGATTGCTCATAACTGGGCACAGTGCACCTTTCTATTATCCCCCACTCCGTGCGCAAACGATGAACGCGAAGAGCCAAGCACGGTAGCGATGCGCAAGTGTGAGAGAGAGAGTAGTGAGAGCAGAGTTCATAGGCTAGAAAACGTTTTGGGTGGGAGAAATTAAAAGCGGGCGTGCCAAAACTGAGATATTTATGGGCGTTACTACTTGGCATTCAACGAAAAATGTCCCGAGCTTACGCCCGGTTCTCACCCGGCCCCAAAATCGGCGCAGATGTCCAACCTGGCGCCTCTTTGGCCGGCTCGCAATTCTGGCCGACGTACAAAACTCCTTTTATTCCAGCCTTCACCCAAATTTGAGTTGAGTCGTTCACATTTACCTGGGAACCGACTGAAAGTGCGCGAGGTCTCCCTCCAGCACGATTTAACCTTCCCGCGGCCTTAAGACGTGTTTACAAGTAGTTACTCCGCGCTGCGAAGAAAAAACAAAAATAAAATCACGAAAAAGAAAGGGAAAAAAAAGTTTGTTTACGGTCTTGAGGTCCAGGAAATTAGACGCCAAGTTAGTTGATGACTAACTCATGATTGCGTTGTTCTGTCGTCCGGTAGCTAATATTGTACAGCCGTATTCGTTTAGCATAATTATTAGAAAATGTACCCACGTTCTTTAAAGGGATGTTAATATGATTTACGCCTATGCGGTAATATAACGGCTTTTTTCCGTCACACAGGAAAAAACTTCATACAGGTTGATACTGTCGCGCTGCACGAAGCATGCAAAAAAAAAATTTTTCGTTGTATGTTGTTGCCTACAAATCGGTGTTCACGATAACTTTCAAAGATTTCACATTAATTCCAGGCCGTATTTGTGAATTTAAGTTCATAATTCGATAAAGTGGCGAAAGGGTTCCTGGTAGTTTAACTAAAAAATACGGAAAAAAAATTAACTACATATTAAACGTGAAAATTTAGACCTCCCCTAGAAAAAAAATGGTTTCTAAGAAATTAATCACAAATTCAAAATATTAGTAAACATTGACTTTTTGTTATTACTTTGGTTTTCAGGAATCATATTAACAGAATTCAACACGCAAACCAAATAAAACAAGTATCTCACTGTACACTT
>JAHWFP010055492.1:45816-56320 GCA_023313725.1 Lithobius niger | reverse complement strand
GAGCAACAAACATGGCCGCTAACAGCCCGACTCGACAGAAACTGAAGAATGCATTGCTTAATACTCTGGCCCAGCCGCTTAATTCATGTAGCTTTGCGTTGGATTATGAAAATATTAACTGCCCCAATTGGTCTCAACGAGCAGCGTACTCACTCCGTCAACTCGCCCGCATGCAGGTTCAACTGGATTCGGCGACGAACGACGAAAATTTGGCGCGGCACAAACGCCACCGTTTTAGGCCTAACATCAGCTTTCAAACTGTCGCAGATTAATAGTAGCTAATTAAGCATGTTTCATTGGATTATAGCAAACTCATTGTAGTGCTCGTGCGTGCAAGGGGGTTGGGGGGGGGGCCGGGGAGAAACGAGACAGCCTGAAGGACAGACAAATTTCCACGACGAACATAACATTCAAGGGCTTTAATCGCCCACCGCATATTACGACCGATTATATTAAGGGCAAACTTTGCGGTTTATTAGAAGCGATAATATCGCCCCCTTCTTCCCCGTGCAAACAGAAGGGGACAACGAAAAGACCACGCTTAAGTTTTAGGAGTCCACAACCGCTAAAATCACAAATCAGAGATTAGAACAAGGCGGCGGTTGCAGCCCAATTTGGCTTTTGTAGTTAAGCATGGCGAATGACAAGTCCCTCCGTTTTAATCCCTCCTTTCCTTTCCTCTACATATTTGGAAGCGGCCGACGTGTATTTAAAAGATTAAATCGGCTGTTACTTGAAGAGTGAACGAATCTAAGCGTGGTCTTAAGTTGAAATGCGTTTTTTGAAAAATTAGAGTTTTCTCTCTATATGCGGTTTATGGCTATAGTCATTACTTAAGATTGTCGCGTCAGTTCCGTAAATAAGCATCGACCGTGAAGAAACTCAAGCAGAAACCTAATTTTGTTAATGGAAATTTCATAAGAAGGTGATAGAACTAAGTTCGTGGAGTCTTTAAATAAACTGAGTGGGAATGGAGGATGTTTTTTATATAAATTTAAATAAATAAATCTTACATTATAAACCAAAGTCTCATAGCAGAAATGAAGCAAGAGCAACGACGACCCCCGGAAGGGAAACAATGAAAACGTGCGAGGAGTGTGTCAATTCTTTGGCTTGAAGTTGAAACTGGGACGCTGTTGCCCTGAAAAGAAGTTGAAAATGGCACATTGTTGCCTCGATTAACAATTTGCTCTAACAATTATCCTTCCAACCAAACACCGTGGTAATCTCAAGGGCAAGTATTACATGACGTCATGCACACTTCTTTTTCACACGGTACGCATCGCTAAAGCCACAGCGAAAGACTGGGAGTGGGGGGGGGGGGGTGAACTGTTACCATTAAGCATACGATTACGCATTAACCTAACCTAAAAGAGTTTCTGAGGGTGTTTGCTATTAATTCAAATAACCATCCACATTCAACTACGTATAGCAAAGAGGAGGAACGGAAGGAAACCAAGGGGAGAGAGGAGGGGGGGGGGATTGAGGCTTAATGGCGCGTCGACAGCTTGGTCATTAGCGCCAAGGAGAGGGAGAGGACGGGATAAAAGGAGGAAGGGAGAGGGGAGGGAGAGGACTGGCGGAAAGGGGGAGTGTTACACAAACAGAAATCGACTGTTGCAGTGAACGAGCAGGCAGCACTGAGCAAATACTGGGAAATAACCACGGGTCAAACAAATCCCCGGGCGAAGCCGGGTACGATGCTAGTAATAAATAAAATAAGACTTATTTCCATAGTGCGGCAAACGGAACGCAGGAAGGGACCGTTAGGATCCGCTAACACCTGCCCATCATTATAAGGATAATAATCATACATTAGTTAGAATGAGAAATAGTTATATATACATGCAACCAATTATACGAGTAAGATCAACAGGATTGTAATTTCCATATCAGAAACATTAAAAAAATCTTGCAAGTTCGGTCCTTTTGAGACGTTGTTTAAAAATATGTAAGTCAGCGGAATCAAATACCTCCGATGATAAGCTGGTCCAGGGGTGCACCAAAAATACAAGAACGCATCCTTTATCCCTGCCTGTATCTTTACCTACTACAAATACAAGAGATGGTAATTTTCTTTAGCAGTGTAACGGTACTGTTTTTTTTTTTTTTAAGTTTGGATATGTGTTCGCTTTTTTGATAACTCGGTACGTTTAGGTTTTGTCATCTGTTATTTTTTAATAAAGTCCAATGCTCTTTTACTTACTGCAATAGGCTACTGATTAATACTGATTAATATTGATTAATACTTATGATCCTGATACTTCTTGACTTAATAGGAATAGGCACAGCTTCCATCACGCAATAACCAAACTAGGGGTAGACAGATATTAAAATCGGTATCGGTTTACAGATGTTATCAGCTATTTTTTGCTTATCGGTATTGGATCTGTATCGGTATTTATTTACCGATATTTTAGCCGATACGACCCACTTCCGTGCGTGAGGGTTAGTCAGCCAAGCTTGAGAGAAACCTTTGCTGCATAGCATGCTTGTATCCCATGAAGTCATCTGCACAGCCGCTTTGTGAATTCAACGCACGCGCATTGTCAGATTCAGGGTGACTTCTTGCGATTAGGCCTATCAGCAGTGTCTTATCGTCGAAGGTACATCTCCGAATCTGGCACCACTGACAATAAAAATTGAAATTTATGTTTTCTTGCATACAATTTAAGAATGATGAAAATGGAGTTTGACTTTCTGACCCACCGACTTTTTTTTTTAAATCGGTATCGGTATCCGTATCTGTATCGGTCGGACTGGGGCGAAAAAAATCGGTATTGGATCGGATCGGTATTTTTCTGTATCGGTCGATCCCTAGACCAAACCTCAAATGCCTACTCTTGCGTCATTCGTACCGGCACTCGAATCGAACACGCTTGCTAGATGGCGGCCGCTGAATAACCGCTTCACCTGCACTGGTCATCTACAAGTCAGTTAATACAATGCAAACTATGGCAAGTAGCTTTGTGTTGTTTATTTAGTGCTCGGGGCCACTAGCTTTATAGATCGTGTTCCATTACCTCTACTGCTGAAAATCGGCTTAAAACCCGAATATATCCGAACATATTTGAGGAAGGAATTTAATCTTCGAACTCATGCATTTCACGCACCAATCAGGACAAAACTGCGAACGCCATCGTGTCCCGAACAGGCAAACAGACACACACACACACAACTGTTGCGAGATTTATTTCAGACTAGAAATGTCGAAAGGAAGCCACCCCAGCGAGGTCCCAATGATGACGTCACTTGCGAATTCAAGTCCAAGATTAAGATGACGTCATATCTTAACTACCATTGCAACTTCAAAAGTAGTCTCCATTGTTTGCTGAATGAAGTTGCGTGATGAATTATTGTAAAATATGTAAATGCAGATTGCCTTTAGTTTGTTACATCATCAATTGTAATGGCTCGAGCTCGTTTGGCCTTCCGCCCGGTGATCTCAACAATTAGGGGGTGAACCGAATTAGAATTCATCCGCCGCAGTCCTGTCACCATCCCAGTCCACAAGGTTATTTCGGACAATTTAATTAGAAAAATTTCCCTTTTTCCCTCCCTTAGTCCCAAACTTAAATTCAACCCAGTCCAACCTTGTTGCTTGTTTCACAGTAACCACGCTGATGCTAAATTAATCACCCAAATAAAACTATTACCGTATGCTCTTGCAATTTAATCTGACCCTAAGTAAGTCTAGTTTCCTTGGCATTTCGAATTAGGCCCTAAACTAAGGCAAAGTGTCGCCCATTTATGTCAGGCGAGCCTGAGCACACCAACGCTCCTTTATTTACATTTAAAGACACCAAGAAGACTGAACACAGACTTTTGCCAAACACTTTTTCACCATCTCAGCTTAAACTAAAATCTGGCCCACATGTAAAATCGTAGCTCCTCTCTTAGCTGTGGCGTTAGCGGCGAGGCCCAGTCGGGGCTTGTTGGGCCAATTGTAAAATCCAACCATCCTGAGCTTGAAAGAAAAAAATTGGGGGCGAGAACCTCACGAAATTGTAATTTTGCCCTCAACCCTTTTCCCCCAAATAAAGAAAAAAGAAAGAATTCTCTCGTTTAATAACAACAACTCCACCAACACACATACCCACACCTTTCCACACACGAATGTTTACACGTTTTCACTTGACATCCGAAACCTGTGAAACCATCCGAAAAGCAACATATTCCCTTTATTTCTTCCGAAGTAAGACACGAAACTTGTAGCGACTCTTTTCCCTTTTTTTTAATCTTGCCGTCGAGGCTGTCATGTTGTACTCGCCGGCTTCCTAATAAGCTGTACGATTTGGAGCGCCGGCTGCCGCCAAATTGCGCAACATTGTCGTCGGGATTGCGTGAAATATTGGCGTGCCCACGTCGGTTCACACTCCAACGAACTTGTCTTAAATTTCCTGCCTTTCGGCAATGCCACATTAAAGGCTCAGACTTGCTCACAACACGAACGGAACAACTAAACTGGTTCGTCGTGTTCACTTGGAGAAACCAATTACTAGGAACGTACCATTTCGTAAATCGTAGGAGGGGGGGAATGGAATGTACGCTTAAGTACAGCAGACTGTATGGATGTACATGGTGGTGTTTCTAAACTAGAGGGAAGTGAGAAAAACTGTTTCTTAACTCGAGGCCAGTGGCGTAACTAGGGTTTTGTACTGACAGGGCAACACTAGGTATTTAGCCGAATGGTGTGGAGGGAGACCCAACTAAGAGCCTCGGAAGCTGATGCATTTTTGCTATTTTCCGGCTTTTTCTGGCCTTGTAAAGTGCCGTTGGAAACTTTTTTTTTTATAAAACCAGCTTTGCTGATGCATTATACTCATAAAAAAAATGTGATAAAATCTGTCAGTTTTTCATACTAGATACTTATTTTTTAAACAGTGATACTTTGTTGGGAATTTTAAGCAAAATATGGAGTTAGTAATTCTTACTGTTTATCTTTATTGATTTTCGTATTTCTCCATTTGTTACCTGGTTACTTCAGTGATCTAAAGTAGAAACAGTAGAAGTATAAATTAGCTAAGATGAAAGTTGCGTCTTTGACCTTAAAATGCAACCATCTGACGGTAAATAATTTTAAGCTATGAAAAAAGTGACTTGGTGAATTTGATTTGCCGAATAAGCTTTCAAAATCTCGCAGAGCGGGTCAATCCCCCCCCCCCCCCCACTAGGTACGCCACTGCTCGAGGCGACTGATCCAAACTCCTCCCACTTTACGTAAGCGTGACGTCATGGAGCTGAGATGTTGCTGAGCCAAGTGAGGCAGGTTTTTTCTCGCTCACTTCCTGATCCAACATGGCTGCCATCACGCATAAGTAGCTGAGATGATCGTGTTTCTAAACTGTAGGAAGTGAGATATGGAAAATGCCTAAATTTAGAGACAAAATCCATTTAATCAGAGATTAATACGTATTTTTATTATGTTCTTAATAACATTTCACTCGCTGAAAATAGATGTGGCAGCGATTATTGCGCATTTTTCTAATGTTGAGGACGACAAGTAGGGCAGTGCTGTTTCCAAACTGATCGGTTTTTTGATGACGTCGTGGGGCGTGGCTTAGAAGAATCCATCTCACTCTTCCCTCTAGTTTAGAAACACGCCCTATGCTGTTTAAAGCTTAACCAGGTACAAAGCCAGGCTACACAAATAAATTATTACTATTTAAAAAAAATTTATTTACAGTAAAAAAAAATGAAAGCGAAGCATGAGGGAACCTCATGAGCTGTGCCAATACATGGAAAAACGCAGAATAAAAATGCGCAAGAAAAAGCAAACTACAAAAAGACACATAAAAAAAAATCAACAAGAACAGCCGTGGGCGAAAAAAACTGACAGAATTGGTAACAAATTGAAAAAAAAAGCTCAACATCCAAACTGAAAAATTGCATCAGAGCAAACATACAATCAAAGGCAATCAAAACACCACAACTCCTTCCAAATGTCACTCTCAACCAGCAAGAGCTTCAGTTTTTTTTTTTTTTAAAGTTGCATTATGGGGGATGACACGTAAACTGAGCGGCAGCCAGTTAAACAGTTTAGCCACAAATACATTTCAAACATTGTTTTCCAAAATGATTATTAAAGGGATATACCTCCCAGCGCCATTTTTCTCGATCCACCACATCAAGTACGACCCCGAAGGACTCAGTGGCGTAACTAGGGTTTTGTACTGAGGGGGCAACACTAGGCAGGAATGGTGTGAAGGGAGAACCGAATAAGAGCTCCGGAAGCTGATGCATTTTTGCTGTTTTCCGGCATTTTCTGGCCGTGTAAAGTGCCGTTGGAAACATTTTTAGAAAACCAGTTTTGATGATAGCATCATACGCATAAAAAATTTTGTAATGTAAATCTTTCAATTTTTCATACGAGATACTTATTTTTTAAACACTGATACTTTGTTAGAAATGTTGGGAATTTTAAGCAAAATATGTAGTTAGTAATTCTTACTGTTTATCTTTACTGATTTTCGTATTTCTCCATTTGTTACATGGTTACTTTAGTGATTTAAAGGAGAAACAGTAGAAGTAGAAGTTAGCTAAGATGAAAGTTGCATCTTTGACCTCCAAATGCAGCCATCTGATGGTAAATAATTTTTCAGCTATGAAAAAAGTGACTTGGTCAATTTGTCGAATAAGCTTTCAAAATCTAACAGAATCGCCCCTTTGCCCCCCACTAGTTACGCCACTGCCGAAGGTCTATTTCCTTACCGTTAGACAATCCCTTGGTAAAAATCCGTTTAAAAATGTGGCGTCTAGGAGATTTCCTGTTGAATAATTGTTAACTTTATTTACTGTATCCTATACGTATATGATGCTTTGCGCGCTTGCAGTAATCATGACGTTTCATCTCTATGTGTGCATATACTAATTTTCTAATAATTATACATGAAATTAAAAATCTAAAAGACTAATGCGGTAAAAATTAAAATTAATTATTCCAATAGATCGCCGAAAATTATAAGACAATAGCCTAGAAAATTACAAATTGTGATTTTAAAATACGAGAATCATTCCGGTTTGAGATGACACAATTAATGCGTTTACACTGGCTTGTCTAATTAGGCGCAATGCCAACTGAGATAGTAGCTGCGTTTTTCGATGCGAGGAATGAAGCTACTGCCTCAGTTGACGTTGTCTATGATAAATGCGCGGATGCGATCGACGTGTAGCCGTTACAAGGCAGGCGTTATGTTGCTTTAAATGAAGAGCTAATAAGCAAAACCACACAAATCCACCACAAACCATATTTTAGATATTCAGCAAATATGTACCTACAATAAACCGCAAGGAGAACACTACAATGACCACAAGTCTTCACTAAGTGCAACAGGACTGTCTAACTCAACAATTGACAAAAATCTATTGTTTCAAGTTTCTGAGTAATGGGGGGGGCGGGCCCGCTTTAGTTTGGATTTATGTGGTTTTGTTCAAAACATAATGATTTTGTTGCAAACACCATGTTAAAAATCTTTCATTTTTTCCATACTAGGCTGTTGTATCACTACATTATTATTGTGGTTTTGATCAAAACAAATGGATGAAGGGGGGGGGGGGGGGGGGGGGGGGGTTATCAACCCCGGAACAGGGATTTATGTGGTTCTGTTTTCGGGACGAAGCATTGGATTTGTGTGATTCTGCTTTAAATTCGTATTTCAGGATGCTCTCAGTTAATGGGATTTGAGTGGATCTAAACGAAAAAATAATTTAAAATGTGTTCACATACCATCACTATCTAACTAGAAATACCACTTAAAACAACCTTCAGACACAAATACAGGGAAAAAAATGCCTTAACTAGGAGTCTGCTTGTTTCACAAATTATAAATGCACTTAAAATACACATATACCCACTCACACGAAACAGATTTAATATGAAACAACAAACACAGAAAAATATTTAAAAAAAAAAAGGTTTGTATAATACGCAAATTATGCGGCACGCCCAAACACCGAAACATTAAACTTTTCAAACATAAACTGGGCATTCTTTCTGACATAACCATTGATCAAAAACAGTCCTTGTTCCCTGGTATTGGAGTTCAAATTATAGTTCGTTGCGTTCGAGTGAAGTCTAATCCGTTTTTATTCGTGCACCTTCACGGCTGTGAGTATGGGGATACAAGCTCTAATGTTTTTTTTTTTCTAAACGGCGAAGACGTTTTTTGCTCAGTTAATACGACTAACTTCAGCCAAGTTGTTTTTGTAAGTTGAGATTTGTAAGAATTGGGCGTTCGTTTGTTTTTTAGTTTTCTGTAAAACCGAAACGGCTGAGAAGACCATAGCAACGACTTTGTCCGGTCCGTCACCTTTTTCAACTTCAGAACGGTACGGGATCGAGACAAACCGTGTTCACCGTTTATCTTTGCCCCCAAAAATAAGTTTTAAAAAACGGCAAATTAAAACATCGTTGCGTCCAGGGAGCTTGGATTATACGTAGCTTTGATAGGGTGGACCCACTTTCTATTACGCCTTACCGCGAGAAACCGTGCGAGATTTCGGAAGCTGCTTTACCATCCATACCACAAAAGCGTCTGACGTCTCCGCTCCCATTTCGCGCCATTTTACCGATTCTTCCATCTCATTGGCTCTTGATTTTTCCGATGAATCGACACAAAATTGGACTAACAAACGAACGAGTACTCATCATCAAACGTAAGCCGGACCACTCCAATTGTGTAAATTGTTTTAAAGTGCATTAACCTACCAGTACAATCGACAATGCGACTGAAAATCGCAACGTTTGTTATCAGACGGAGAGCACTGCCACAAGCGATCATCGTAAAAGCACGCCATTGTTTTGGTTTCGACGCAACGACTCAGCTACTCTCGTCTTGGGTAATCGGGTAAGAATTTGTCGTTTTGTTTTAATAATGTGCATTTTAACGTTCAGCAAAGATTGAACGATCAGATATTTCATAATTATTCGTTAATTTCGTTAAAAACTACTCGCTGGTTGAAACAAACCATTTTGTTGGTTTCGAAAAACCAAGCGTCGTGTGCTTCGAAGATTGCTTTGGGAGCAAAAAGGTCATCAACTGAATCTCGCTCGTTTATACTTTACCACGGAAATAGCTGCGCTCTAGCTCAGACGCGTTCAACTAGTGGGTCCACCCTATCAATTCTACGTATAATTCAAGCTATCTGGTTGCTTCCTTACAACACTAATAAGTTTCCTCGACGTGGTTCAACGAATTATTAACATTTGATCGTCTCATTTAAATACTACAGGAAGCCAAGCAGCCGTAATAATACGTAAAAGGATTTCGTTAACGACACACATTAGCTTCATTTAAAGTAGTCTCGACACCACGCTGCATGGATGAACAGGCCTACTTTCGAATGAAATTCTCCGTTAGCTGCTACTTACTAAATTAAAACGGCAGGTAAAAATTAGGACTAAAAACTCACAATTACGCCTATGTCTAAAACTAGCCCTAAAACCTAACACATTTTTAACCGGCAATTGTGATGGTTCCTACTTTTAGATTACATAATAGAGATCGCTGTTGCAGTGCGTGATAGAGGTGTGCGCCTCAAAATACTCGAGAGTGACGGAAGTGAACCGAAGACAATTCCAACTAGGCAGTTACTGCAACCGCTTGTTTGCAGTCTATTCTACAAGCGAAATTTTTTCCCCGGTGTAAAGCCTAAAGATTGAATAGCTTATGTAGGGTCACCCTGAAAACAATTCACTGAAACGTTCTGCCATGCAATAAATCCGACAAAAACTACGGCGTCACGCACAAGTTGAGGCAATGAAGTCATTAGCGTTCAGGAGTAGGGGGCCGTGAAAGTATATACTGCAGCACGACTCAAGAGAAAGAAAAAAGAAAAAAAAAGGAATAACACGATTGTTAAATAACTGTTAAGTTGAAAACTTTTATTGTAGTGACAGTCCTTGGACATTGTCCATCTCTATGACCCACTTTTACATCAATACCATCCCCCCCCCCCACAATCTCGGTGACGGCATTAAAAAAAAAGGGTTTAAAAGTGTTTAACGAGCGTTAACCACTCCTGGTCATTCAAGAGCTGAATACAACAATGGACTTCGCAACAATCAAGCTAAAGATGAATCATTAAGACTTACTAGCTAACACGGGTGGTGTTGAATCCGAGATTTGCAACACTGGTTAGATATGTTTACAACTCTAATTAGGAGGAGATCATTAGCACTGGATATAGCACACGCAGATTTTCGTTCGCTTCGCTCACTCAATCAGCGCACTCAACCCCCCCCCTCCCCACCTCAGCGCTAATGATCCCCTCTTTCTAATTATCACTTCCATTACATTCTTCCATGTTCATGTTGGAAAAAATATCAGCGCATCTTGTGACTGAAATGTGACCGAATTAAGTTTTTTTTCAAATTGTTGCGCATCACACTTGCTAGCAAACGCCGTCTTCCCCTCCCACACTGCTATACTGATCCTCTCTTTCTAATTATCACTTCTATTATTTTCTTCCATGTTCATGTGCTGGTGGAAATATCAGCGCATCA
>JAHWFP010055492.1:28905-45806 GCA_023313725.1 Lithobius niger | reverse complement strand
AAAAAAACGGGCGGAAATCTAAATTTACTGTTAATCTCTCTCCTCTTTGTACGAAATCTCACGCGGAGAGCCCCTCAAGATTTCTCAATTTCCCCCTTCTCAAAATGGTCCAATAAAAAGAACACAACTCTTGGCCTTGGAGTTCCGGACCAGCCAGTATTACCAACTGTAACACTGTTCATCAACACTGTTACTATTTCAAGCTAGTATTTCAACCCCATTTGTGGTTATGGGCCAAAACACTTAAAGTGGCCCTTGCTCCACTTCCCCCCCCCCCTCCCCCTCTCCGGAGCATCACCCCCATAACACTCAATCTAAGATCCACGCCTCTCTTTCAATTCGACGCTGTTGACTGCTTCGAAGTGGCCCCATTGCCTTGCTTCTGATTGGTTAAACCAGCAGGGGGTGTTAGGAAGGGCAAAGAAGGGCTATTTGGGCCCCACACACCGCCCCACGTGACCTTGATGTTGAAAGGGCGGGCAGATGGGAGTGCGTCTGCTTCTGACGTCACAAACTCAACAAAGAAAAAAAAAGAAGCGTTGAATCGCCCAAGGAGATTCAAAAGAAAAACATTATTTTGACTTCTTGGACTTAAAGAATGAAAAGAACAATCCAGCCGGAAAACGCCGAGTTGTGATGATAAATGAATAAAAACGGCGGCCTCTCGGTCCGCAGATGTGGAACATCCTCGCAGAAACGACTAGACACATAGATGGTTTATCCGTATGCGAACATATAGTCAGTATCTAGCGCCACTTGCAACCTGAATCTTTCTGGAGTATGTGAACCTGCAGTATGTTAAGCAAACTCACTGTGCTGAATAAGTAATAGATATCCGTGAGTAATCGGGGGTTAACCGGCGATAATTGCTCGTTGGCGAGAATGGCGCAGTTCAATGTCGAGGGGGTGTGTGTTTTAATGGTAAGGTGTGATGTCAAGTTAACACATTGACTTATTTGAATTTTTTAAAAGTTTTATTTGTAAATTTTATTTGTAAAGTAGAACGATTTTAAACATTATAACATACGAATGATGTAAATTTCTGAACGGAAACTTCCTGTTTCGGAAAGTAACAGCTGCGGGATGACGTGCCTTGTTTGGAATTCCGTGTTTAACGTATGGCCATATTTTGTCTGCTTTACTAGTTTAAATAAGATTAGCGTGTATAAAACACGCTGTGGGCTTGAGTGTTTAGGTGTATTTCAGAGTGTCAGTAGCCTAGATTTCGCAGCGTATGGACAAAAGATTGCCGGGTTGGGGCCATGCCTCCATGCATATAGTTTTCATAAGGGCTTAGCATAGTACGCGAGGTTTTTTTAATTTCGTGTCGCACATGTGCCTGTTTATGCGCATGGCTGCAATGGGGTGTGCTGGTTGAGTTTGTGTTGTGTACGGAGGTTATCAAGAGTCGGACAGTATATGTCACATGGTGGAATTGAGGTTGTGTAGACCCCGTAAAATGTGTTAGATTATCGAAAAAGTGTGGGTTATCAAAATTAACCCACGATGACGTGTGTGTGTGTGTGTGTGTTTTCAGATTAACCCTATACAACGACTACTCGTTTAGCATGGGAATGTGCTAGCGTGACGTCACTATTTTGCATTAAACGTCGTTATTCGCGTTTTATGAACAGATTTTTACGAATATTGGTAATACCAAAACCACTCCAAGTAGATGCTGGCAAAACAGTCGTCATCGGCTAAAGGAGGCCCTGCCAAGTCCAAGCCAGACTTACTAGTGCCAGAAACTACCAATCGCCTTTGGCCTGCTATTATTGGACCTAGATTTTGACTTGTTTTGAACATTTTTCCGGCGCTAACACGGAGATTTCCACGTTCGAACCAGAGTCATGTCGATTAATTTGCACGATTTTTTTTTATAGATTAAGGTAATGAAGTAACTGCATTTTCTTTCATTACTAATGACAAGAATTTATAGGGTTGGGGAGGAGAATTTGTGACTGAGACGCCCGCTGAAACGTCTTAGATCAGTTTCTATTAGTTCCGTCCAAGTTTATAGAGGGCGCCATGTATTTTTATGTGGAAATTGCTGCTCAGTTTTCAGATTACAATTAAAGTAAACTAAACGAAACTAGCTTGTATTTAATTTTAGTTTAGCTTTGTTGTAATTTAGTTTACTTTAGATTTGGGCTGAAAAATGAGCAAAGATTACCAGAAGGAACGCATGGCGCCCTCTGAAAACTCGCACAGAACTAATAGAAACCAATCCAATAGGGACTTTTTTGAGTTACAAATTCTCCTCCCCAACCCTATAAATTCTTGCTAATGGTGGGAGTGAGACAAAACATTTCTGTTGTAGTAATAAATCTTGGTTTCGCAGGAAAAGACGTCAACTTTAGGTCAAAAACGACCTCCAATAACAGGTCCAATTCCTCTAGTCATATTTAGAAGACATTGCGTTATATCCCTAGAATTTCGACTAGCATCCACTGAGAAGATTCCAGAACCAAGGACAGCTAAGTATTTCAGACCGTATACAGCAGCCGGCCTCACCATTAAACATGGTCGGGAATAGGCAGTGGGCTGCCGTTCTGCGTGAAGAGAACGATGCTGCGGAGTTTCGAGGCCTTGGGCAGAGGAGGTCAAACAGTTTTAAACAAAATTGCCGTATATAGCAAAATTACTCAGACCTTAAAGAAGAAATCAAATTATAGCCCGCTTAGAGCGTCTATACTTTAAAATTTGGAATCGAATTCCGAATTGAGCGAAATGCGGTTCGATTTCGGATTAGCTTGTGCACGCGCTCTCGTTTCGAGCGCTCGTTTCTATGCGAATTAGTTTCCAGTATTTCTACCACTCGCCAGAGCGCGCCATTGTCGAAAAAGAACGGATTTACCCTTCGCATTGGTGCCGCCTGCTAATAAATTATTTAATTTGTTTTTTCTAATTGTTAGGCGTGTAAACTCGTTTTCAAATATTTCTTTTGTTGGTGTGACGTTCGTTCAATTTGAAGAAACAGTAACTGAAACGCGTTTGCCACTCCTTGTTGGAATGTTGCTAATTCAGTATTTGACTCGCATTCCGTTCCGAGCTTACATGGAAGTGAAGTGCAGCGAAGCAAAGTGGGTTCGACCTACATATGAATGCAGGTTGGTTTAACTGGGATGCGATAGACTTCACTTAGGATTTGTTCACTCTTCCAAAGTCCTTTCCAATTTAATTCGCATTAGTTGTGCACTCGAAACAGTGTATAAGATATAGTTGATAAAGAGGTTTTTTTTAATTGATAGAATATCTGAGAACGTAAATAGCACATATTGCTAGAAAGTTTACACATGGTATTGCATGGGTTATTTTTTAAAGTAGGTTATGTATTTATTTTTTGTATTTGGTGAAAGATTGATTTTCAGTGAACTCCTAACTCGGTAGTCAGGACGACCATTGTTATGAATAGATCATTTTCGACTCGGGCACAAAATATCAGCTGTGAAGGAAGTAATTAATTTAAAAAAAAAGCACTGAAGCTAGTCAACTGAATAAAAGCCTAAAGTAGAACACATGAATGCACGTAAATAAACAACCTGTCGGGGATTTCTGTTCCCCGTTGTGTATTTTATTTCCATTCTTGTGCCCTATATTGGGCTTTTATTCGTTACAGTTCGATGGAGACAAAATCGGCGCCATATTGATCTTTCAGATAGCTTATGGCTTCTAGCGGGCGAGATTGTGTTTGGTAAATAAGTCCTAAACGTGTGGAAGAGGAGGCGGAGGAAACCGCACTTTTCTTCACTGATTTATGGTTTCGATTTATGATTTCGATTTCGATTTTCGAAATGTTTAGTTTTACGACGCTTACGATGTTTTTCTCCATTTGGCGCAGCTGTGCGAGCCTCCATCACGTTACATCATTGTAGTTTCGTTTCCTTCATCGTAGGTATTTCGTATTAAGTAGACCTAAATCTCATTTTTACGCCGGTCTTAAACACGAAGTTAAACGTAAAATCTCCGAATCCCGACGAGAAGCAACTTCGTGTTTTTGTGAAAGTCCGACAGTTTACGAAGATGACGTCATTTTCCTAATATGGTCGTAACGCGAATGAAAGCAAACAAATCGCTTCCTCTAAGTGATATATCTATATAGATCCGTGGTTTGTTTGTCGGTGACCAATCGGTGACGAGTAAAGCTTTGATTTATATAATTACTGAGCAGAAAGTGTTGGTTTTTTTTCAGCGTAAGTCGAGCATGGTTCTCGTTTCGTGGAAAGAAAACAAAAATGTTCGTGTAAATGATAACAGATAATTTAAAAAACAAAAAACAGAATAATATTGACATTTCAAGAAGACAACGTAATTGAAAATATTTCATTTTCGATTCTTTAACCGATAATCCTCTTTTACCGGCTTCCATTCGTAAGCAATACCCATCCAAAACCAAAACTGGTAGAAAGGAAGCCGCCAAGTATCCAAAGGGGTTGGCCTTTGAATGTAGCGATATCATTCAACCAAGAAAATGCCGACAAGGTTACCCCTCTTAGCTAAGTTAATCGCACCGACTGATAGTTCGAAAGTTAAATGAAAACTATACAACTACTCGCGATAGAAATCCACAAGTTTTCATTTGACATCTAAAACATTATTCGGTGCATTATTATTGTAACGAGTTTAATTTAGGATTTCAACGTTGAAATTGTACCGCCCCAGCAAGGTTACGCCGATGACGTCATTTGTGAAATCAGACAAGTTCCACATGACGTCAAATTGTAATGACCCAATGTCACTTCAAAATAATTCATATTCATTGTTAGTTGACATAATGCTATTATATTAATTGTTGTAACAATGTATGGCTGTGAAGTGTCTGTACTTAATGTTTGACGTCAATTGTAACGGCTCGAGCTCGCTTGGTCTTCTGCCGTGTGCTCCCAACAATTAGGTATTAACCTTAAATTCATCCGTCACCAACTCTCCAACTCCCCGCATCGAAAGGTAATTTTAGCCATTCTAATTAGAAATTTTCCTTTATTGTCCCGTTTCCCCAAACTTAACATCAAACGGGACCAACCCTGTTGCTAGTTTAGCACTGCCACCCTATAGCTATTTTGCCTTGCTGTGAAAACTTAAGTTTAACCCGAAATTTACCAATCCATCTCGTCCAAAGTAAGCCTCATGCCGTTTGGTGTTCCATTTTAGGCCCTAAGCCAGGGTTAGTGTCGCCCTTGAATGTCAGGCAAGCCAGAGCATACTATCGCTCATGTTTTACAATTAAAGCATAACCAAAACTCAACCACGACTACTAGCCATATTCCACCAATTTAGGTTAATTTGGAATTCCCGCTACTCCTTTATAAGCACCACGACACATTTTCAAGCAAGTCCCTTAACTGTGTGGTTGGCTCTTGGGGAGCTGTCGCACGTACTAAAAACCCCTACATTATTATTTGGCAAATAGAGTTAACCTTGGCGGCCATCCCCTAGTTGAATTATATCACTACCTTCGAAGGCCGACCCTTTTTGGAAACTTGGCGGCTTCTCTCATACCAGTTTTGGTTTTATGTGGATATCACAACAGGCTGTGAACGTACAAAAAATCAAACCGATCAAAATCAAAATTCAAATCAAACAAAAAATCAAAAATCAAAATTCATCTCTACCTTTTTTCCGAAAGAATTTTATGTCTACACAATTTTCTCATTGATAATTTTCACATTCGCCATTTCCTGATTAGCCGTTACATCAGCCAAATCGACACGGTTTGGTTTATTGTATGGCCGTGCTTCACATGCTTAAATTTTTTCAATCCCAATTTTGCGCACACTGGCTAACAAACGCTGATTTTCGTTCACTTTGCTCACTCAATCAGCATATCCCCTTCAGTTGCTCTTACCGAGGTTAATAGCCACATGTGACTTTGGACTGTTACAGGTGTCTTACATGTGTCTCTCTCTACCTTTTTTCTGTAGGAATTTTATGTCTATAAATAATTAGCCGTTACATCAGCCAAATACAGAATATTTTTCTTTTGCTTTGTGAAAATTACATGAATAGCTCATATGCAAGAGCTTTTAAAAAATATTTATCACTTACAGAAGAATAACGTAGATTGTTAATAAATTCAAAGGTGGTAGAAAGAGTCGACAAGAATGAACACAGCTTATACAAGTAAATCTTCTTATTCCCGTAGCCATGGATGATACATCAACAAACGCGCGGGCTCGTAGAGATTTTTCCAAGTTGAAAAAGCGAAAAAAGTGAAAATAGTGGATATAGTGGACATGGAGGATCTTAATAAATTTCTAAGTTCTGAAAGTACGTTTTAAAACTTTTGGCAAAACAAAATTTCTAATCTTCGTTTGGTGTCCTACCTCGCATTCAAGATTTTATAGCGTCCGCGGCCTATCTTGAGTTCGCCCCAGAATGACATAGATAATCAATTGTATGTTTTTGGTAGCAGAGTGCCTTGTTGATATCCAAGATGGTTACAAAAACCATGGCGGCCGTCGATCAATGCCGCCCCCTCCAGAAAAACGTAGCCGCTCATAAACCGCGTACACAATAACGCGTAGCATCCTAACTACACTGAATACGAGTTGGAAGTTTTTTTTTCGAAAACTTTCACGAAACTCCCTATAGCTACACGGCGAATTTTGCATAAACTAAAAAAAAAATTTTTAAACGAAAAAATCAAAATCAAAGTTACGGCTATCTTGGGTTCCACTTGATTAGTATTTCAACAGCATGTTCTTGTGGGACCTGAGTTACTAAAGAGTATAAGTCGTATCATACAGGCTCAAACCCTGAAATCAACAGCTTCCAACTTAACCCTATTACCATCAGGACAACCTGCTAGCCTAAGATTTCGTGTGAAATTGAAGAAACCAGCTCAGCAGCTTGAACGTTACGGAGCAGCACAAAGTGCACACTGCATTCCCTGCGTGCCGCCAGTTTTATTTATGAACGCAATTAAAAACGCGTAAAGCGTCTCCATTCGCTGGCGTGCGGTCGTCTCCATCGTCGCCGCTCACAGTTACTTAGCCAATCTCAGAACCAGAGCGCTGCCAACCCAATATATAAGCGAAGTACGTGGCTCGAGTTAACATTGGTAAGCAATTTTGCTTGCTTCCATATTAATACGTACTAATTTGGATGTCAGTAACACCTCATATTTGATTAGCCCCACTGTACGAACTTACTGAGTGCAACTTAGGACAATAAGATTCGACGTACTTTCACATATGGGCGATGTTAAATTATTAACCTGGGATTTTAAGGTGTTTGTACGACCAATCCTGGAATATGCGAGTTCTGGTTGGTCTCCTCACTTACTGGGAGATATCGACAACAGTGAATCTGTTCAACAAAATTTCACCAAATGCTTGTGTGGGATGAAAAATAAATCATACGCTGAACGATTGGGAGTCCTTAAGCTAGAATTATTGGAATACCACCGTCTTGTGGCAGATTTGACTTTAACTTTTCAAATTCTGTGTGGTCACGTTGATTTCCCGGCAGATGGTTTTTTTTTCACCTTGCGTGAAGGTGAGCGACCACTCAAAATGGCTGCTGGTCGCTCGGGCAAGGCGTGATTGTGGAAAGTTTTTCTTTGCTAATCGCGTGGCGAATGTTTGGAACTCTCTACCTGGTGATGTTGTTGAGGCATCCTCACCTGGTGTTTTTAAAGCTAAACTTAAAAAATGTGACCTTCACAAATTTTTAAGATGGTCTTTCTTACATTACCATACTTTTGTAAAAAAAATTGTTTTATTAGTTTCTTATTATTGTTATTAATTTTTCTCCTTGTTTTAATGCATGAAATGTCAGCCGCCACGCCATTTTACCTGTTTGTTAAATGAAGCCGTTTGTTAGTGACACTTTGGTGTCCGTTTCTGTCCTGTGCACTTTAGATGCGAAATATGTTATTATATTATTATTATTGCAAGAAACTAAATATTTTGGACTACTGCTTGATTGTAATTGGAAATTTTGCAATCATATTGAAAACTTAATATATAAGATAAGAGGAACGATACCTATCTTATATCGAATTAGGAATATGCTAAACAAAATTAACAAAAGACAATAATTGTGTGAAGCTCTTATCTTATCAAATGTGAGATAAGCCATCACCATTTATGCGACAACATCAACAGGACTTAGTTATTGAGGACTTATAAGGACTTATTTTATTGAACGACTACAAAAAATACTCAATAAAGCAGCGAAAGTCTTATTTTATAACACTACCAAAAAGAACATGTTATATTTTAAAAGAAAACAAAATTATGACACTTTCTAACATAATTCAGTATACGATAATTTTACAGAATTATTTTAGAAGCAAATGGAAATAACCAATTGAAAGACCAACAAGAAATAATCAGAACTGGTTCAAAGAACCAAAATACACGAATTCATACGGGAAGAGAGGATTACATTTATTAGTACCCAGCTTTTTTAACAAGCTATCAAATAAATTAATATATACAACAGCAAATAAATTAAAACATCAGATTAGAAAGTTTGTAATGGAACAATAAATGTTGTTTTAAAAAAAATTTTAATACCTATTGAGCTATTTACTAAAAACTGTGAACTTTTTTCGGAATTTTATATATGCAAGTCTATTGATGTTATATATTTATCCACCCAAAACCAAAACAGGTATAAGAGAAGTCGCCAAGTTTCCAAATGGGGTCGGACTAAAGTAGTGATATCATTCAACCAGAAAGGCCGCCAAAACACCTGATTCAAACGATTTGCAAAGATTTCTACCGCATGGGGAATTTACACCAGTATGCTGAAATCAGGTATAAGGTAGTTTCAGTTAAAAGACACAGTCTGCTAGTGAGGCCACCTTTTTTTCATCAACAATCATTTTTTAACAATCGGATGATCTACTATTACTTGGCAGCGACACACTAGCGTGTGTCTAAATAAATATTTATATGTTACAACACTGATGTAATAACTTATATAATATTTTTTTGGGATTAGGATTTTTTTGGGAGTTAAGGCCCACTTAAGCAACGACTCGCCTTTGCATTCTTGCAGCTAGAAGCTATAGAAATCATCTGTAATTCCAACATGGCGGCTGTTTTAGCTCTGCCGAGTTGCAACGAAAACAGTCAATAATGAGAGTTGAGAAGCGACTGGAGGAAAATGTTTTGTCAGGAGTAATTCTTTATCTTATTGTCACGGATTATGAGACTGCAAGCATTTACTCACACGACGTCGGATGTAGCTCATCCCGATGACGTTGTTACCATGGCAATGATACCTTTACCATCGCGATTAAATTCTAGCTGCTGGATTGCAAAGGCGAGTCGTTTCAAAGCGAGTTACAGAATGCGGAATCCACTCACTTTTTAAAGAAGAAATTCCGCAGTTATTGCAGGGATTACTGAGGGATTAGGGAGAACGGGGTGCAAGTGATGCTAACTATCAGCAAACGTCGCACGCGTTCGTCAGCGGCAAACGTCTAATTCAGCCATGACACAGCGACCAAGCCACTCTCACAAATACGCACGCCGCGAGGCATTAAAGAAATTTAAAAATAAGGGGGAAAAAGTGGTGAAGAAACCGCCGAAACCAATGTGTTGGGTCGGAATGACATGGACATGCACCGGTCATAAGATAAGACATCGGTTTGGTGGCGGACATTTCCATTCTGCAACTGACACGTTTTGACCTTCATTCGGCCCACGATTCAACATTCTCTCTCGATCCCTGTCTTTGCTTCCTGAACGGTTTGTATCAGTTGGTACCAGTAATAAATAAATACATATAAATCAATATATATAAATACAAACATACAAAATAAATAAATATAAATGAATGATAAATAAAATATGGATAAAAACGTTAGCAACTTTTCTGCCCACATGCAGGCTGCGATAAAACCTTGAATTTTGGGGAAAATATTGCAAGGTTAAAAATACGTACCTTCATTAGAAGACCAATACGCCCCTTAAAGCTGATTGGACCAGAGGAAATGGTCGTAGTGGAAGTTAATACTGAAAGTTAGGCCTAATACTTTCTGGAAGTTAATACTGCAACCCTGTCTTATGGCTTTCAAATGGAAGAAGGCCAAGGGCCATGGAATATTTGGTTTTTAATTACCCCCTGTGCCCTAAAAATGTTGACCGTGGCATTTGAATCTTGCTATGGAGCGACTTTCTTGAACTTTCCGAACGTCTGATCACCGTTCGCAGTGGGCCTTGAAAATACTCCTTTTCAGTTGGAAACGAACTGTGTTGTGCATTGGTTTCGATTACAGTGAGCGTGCATGTTAATCATCCTGTTTATTTGCTGTTGATCTCGTATCACAAGAAGTATTCCAGATTGGGTATCAAAAAAAAGAAAAGTATTACCGTTTCTAAACCTTCATTTGGCGTGTGCTGCAGTGCGTTGTCTTGCCGGAAGTGGCCGTAACATCACGTTGTCGATTAGATGTTTTACCTCAGTCTATTGGTTGAAGGTCACGGGGACTTGGCAGCATTTAGCATTGTTCCTTGCCACGAAATGCGTATGTGAACTTCTCACTTTCTTTGTTTCTGTTTCAGGGAAAAAAAAGTCAAAACGTTGCTGTTTTGACGATTTTGTATTTTTAAATTATGCCCTCAACCAGGGGGTACTAACTCGTACAGTCGCAGCGTGTCGTCACAGAAGGGTTACTACTAGCGCAAATAGCGCTCACCGCTTGATCAAGGACCGCAGAAACACAGACAACATGGCGCTGGCAACCGTAGCCAGTGCTTCCACTTCTCACTTACAGAATTTCCCCGAGTAAAGAAAAAATGTCCCTTTTTTTCCTTCCCTTATTTAATTTCCTTTCCTTACTAATTTTTATTTATAGAATAGAATAAAAGGTATCGGCCAATCAGCTTACAGCTTTTTGAAGGCCCGAGTGGCTGATGTTAAGTGGAAGATGTCACCATCAGGACAGCCGTTTTTTGCTACATGAGGGAAGAAACCGGAGAACCCGGAGGAATCCATCGTGCAACGGGCGGGAAACAGCTGGAGAAAAACCCGTACATATACACTTCCTTTCGCCAGGATCGAAGCCGGGTCTGTAAGAAGCCAGAGATGTACAGCTGGGACCAGGACGCCTATGAAATCTGACGCCCCAGTGCTCACAGCTATACCCGTCCAGATTTCTTGGCTTAAAAAAAAATTCTGGGCCCCGTCCGATGGCAGAGGAAAGCCACCCATTGGCGCAAATTGAAAATAAGATTCAAACGATTTACGAATCTTATGAGAGCGTATCTTATTATAATTCTCTTATTGCGGTGCCTGCTAGAAAGGAAAGATGTGGATGGACCAATGAATATTACTACTGCCACAATTTTCGTGATTTTAGCCTTTTTATACCACGCGCCATGGCTGTTTGCTGTGACGTGCATGTCACGTGACTGGGCTAGTCCAATCAGACGGCCAAACAGCCGTTGTTCTCGTTCGTCATTGGCTAACTCACGGTGACGTCACGGCAAAACAGCCATTGCGCATGGTTTAGGCCAGCAACAGACGAGAAATAAACACTAACCAAGTTGTAAATTGGGGGTTGGGTAGGATGGAGTTGGGTTAGGGTAAAATATGTTAAGGCGCATTTGTTGGGAATAGAAGATTGTAGACTTACGAAAGATTCGGGAAGGTGGGCCTGGATGGAGAGAAGATCGTGAATCACTAGAGACAAGCGCAATTTTCAAATAAAACAGATTTTTAGCCCCATTTTTTCCCTGTTTAATATATTTTTTCCTTTACAAGAGGGAAAAATTCCCTGTACGTAGAAGCACTGACCGTAGCTTCAGCCAGCCTACATTGGAGTTCACAGTAGCCAAAAAATAGGCACTGCGCTGTCGCAAACAGCCACAACAATTCTCGGTATTTTTACACAGTGTTAGCAAATGTTAGCTAACACTTTCACGAAATTACCTTCACGAAATTCGCTGTCCTCATGTCCTCAGAGTATTGTTTGCCGGCCATTTTTAATCTGTGTGATCACTAAGTACGGTGGTTCACTGGGACACACAACAACTTTTTTCTACACACACACACATTTTTATGAAACCGCAACAAGATGGTCACTGGCACCGGCGCTTTTGTAGTGTGTCTTATCCGGTGTTGGGCCGCCGAAGTTCCGGTTTCATGAAAGTTTTGTGTGTGTAGAAAAATGGTTGTTGTGTGTCCCAACGAGCCACCGTGGCAAACAACGCGTGTTTTTTCCCGTTTCTCCTCCGAGCTACCCATAGTTGATGATGACGTCACTGAATCGTGCGTATAACGCTACTGATTGTTGCTTTCCGCCGGAGCATGCTCCTCCCGTGTCGAAGTGAGGTTAAACAGATTAAAGAACTCTCCGTCCCACAGATACGACACTCGTAACTCAGCCAGCGCTTCAAAAATGGTCCCTCGTTTCAGCAACGCGTCGGGGTGATGACGTACCACCTCGCACGTTATTCGCCAGATGTCACTAGCAGATTGAAATTGAAACTCCGAAAATAAGCTAAATAAATAAGAAATTAGAAGGTAAAGCGTTAAATTATCAAAAAGTCAGCCTTTACGATTGGCTTTATTGGAACACACTAGTCTGAGAAAGAAAGAAAAAAAAAAACTTTCACAACTCGGACTCGAACTCTCGTGCTTAACGTAGCTTGTTTGATTTGTTCTGTAAACGTGCTCGCGATCCCACTGCGCATGCCTGCGTATTTATTATGGCGGACTTTTCTAATTATACCCAAAGTTCCTCGCGGGCGATCTATGCGCCTGCTGGCGAATCGAGTGCGAAGCATGACTCAGCAAAAAAAAAAACTGAGGCCTTTGCCGCGTAGTGTCGTGTCTGTGCGCGGTAGTGTTCTGTAATCTGTGGTGAGGTTATTGCTCTAAGCCTAAATGGGACTCTATTTTGGGGACGAGGTCGCGGCAGCGAAATTTGCGATACGTTCGTAAGTATTTTAATTTATGCTCCAAAACACAACAGTGAAGTGTTTAGTTAATAAGAGTTGGCAGTTGAAGCCGTCCCTGAAATAGGCCAGCCATGGCTTCTCATTGGGTGCACAAATAAATACAAAATGATTAAAACAACAACATGACTTGCCTGAAACAACACGAAAAAAAAGTTCGAAACGCACACTTTGAACGGTGATCATCAAGCGTTCGGAAAGTTCTAGTAAGTCGCTTCGTAACAATTCTTTTGTCCCTCTGTGTGCAATTAGTGGGCTAGTCACTTTACCTCAAGAGGAACAGTGGAAACAGAGTGATGTTTGCCGCATCTTTTTCCCTCATGATGGCTCACGCTGTTTCTACTGAAAACTATACTGTATTTCAAAAGTGTACTAAATCTCAGTGTACAACTTCACCTTTATAGACTTCCCTACCATCTTCGCTTACTTATTCAATAAGCACTTCGTAAGCTCCATCACTATTGTTTGTTCCACATTATGTTTTCAGGAAATTGACTGCATGACGCCACGTGCAAAAACATGGAGACATAATAATATACAATAATAATATAATAATTTGGTTTGCCACACCCAATATAGCGTGAAGGGAAACGGCAGGACCTAGGTCTCTGACACCGGTCCCACAAACAGTTCTGTAGGGGGATGGAGGTAATGTGGGCAGACAAAACTCTGGTCTCCTTAAAAACGGTCTTAGGTCGAACTCGTCGAGTCCACGTCTGAACATCCGAAGGGAGGGAGACTGGACTAATTTAGATGGCAGCGCATTCCACGGGTTGACAATTCTCACCGCAAATAAAGAAGATCGAACGTCCAGCCGGGTTTTAGGCTTTACCAGTTTAAAACAGTGGCGCCGTGTTTTTTCCACATTCGAGAGTTCAAAGAAGGGGACATCAATTGGGAGAAAACCCCTAATAATCTTAAAAGCCAAAAATAGATCAGCTTTCAGTCGTCGTAGTTCTAGGGATTCCAGTCTCAAACGCTGCAGGCCAAGGAGCGGGTAAAACGGCGCTGAACGGATTCGATGTGGTCAATGTCTACCAGCAAGTGTGGGGACCACACCGAACTAGCGTACTCCAAGAGCGGTCTGACATAAACTCGAAAGGCGTGGACTAAGCTCTTTGTCTCTCCCGAGGCGAATACACGCCTTATGATGTGGAGTCGACCAAGGGCCGAGTTTACTATATAATCGCAATGTGGAGATTGTTTCAGGATAGAGCAAAGCACAATTGCCAAACTCTTTGTTGTAGATACGGCTGATAGGTTGAGATGATCAATAAAATAGGTATGGTTTGGGTTTGAATTTCCAATATGAAGGGTTTGACATTTTGTTTGTGCAATTGGAAGTTGCCATACAGTCGACCACTCAAGGTATCAGATTGTAGACTACCTATCTAAGTTAACGTTAGAGAACTACGAGTGGAATATTTACGTGTTTTTTTTTTTTTTTTTGTACTCGTATGCCACTGTCAGTTTCCTGCAAACATAATGTGGAACAAACTATACACACAGGGTTCGTACGTAACAGATAGAACCATTTCAAGGCTTTTTAAGCCTAGTTTATGACCAATTTCGAGGCTCCTTACACAGTAGATTCTCAAAATCACCTTTTAAATTCCAGTATTTCACCAGTTAGTTGGCAGTAGGAAGCTAAACAATGATAAACATTACGTCCTAACCTACACCAATGGACAAGGAGGATTGAGAAATACAGCAATTAATAGACAGTGGAACAACTCTTGCTCAGCTGCCCCTTTCTGGCAAAAATTGCTTGCACTGCACTGCACCTTTGTCTTTCTCCAGTCCAATCCGAGGGGAGCATCGATCGCAGAAGAAATGGACTCAGCTGACAAATTATTTCTATTCGTTTATTTAATGTTATACCTAAATTAATATTACTGTTATTGCATTCATACAAAGTACAATCACAAAATTCAAGGCCATTTCAAGGTTCCGACAACAAAAATTCCAATTTTCAAGGGTTTTTCAAGCCTTGAATTTTCGGCTTTAAAATTTAAGGCTTTTCAAGGAATTCATGTACGAACCCTGTAAACAGAACATCGTTTCAATCACAAACCCAACTACTTTCAAACCCTACCACCTTGATAAACCTTTAAAAAAAAGCGAGCTGTCATTGAGCCTTTCACCCCTCTTTGTTTTGTCCTTCCAATATCCTGTTTGACGCCTTTATCCGCTAACTACAGCATCTTTAACAGCCATCGACTCCCGACTTCTATACAATATTTGCTTGGATAACACTTCCTGGGTAGAGGAAGATTTTTGAAACTGAGAATAGGTCTTCATAATTTTCGAATGGCAGCCAACCAATGATGAGTTAGTACGGATGAGCCAACAGCCAATCACGTCACCATGACACGGATAAAACGAGCACCGGATATGTTAGGCCGCTAAAAATTAAGTAAGTGGTTATCAGGAGCGCACGCATGGGTTGTTTTTTTAGCGCAAGAAAAGTTTTTTATGATATTGTCTAAAAAAAAATTCCGATCACGCAATCAGCACTTTCACCAAATATTTCCTGATGCCGATGACCACATCAGCTCTTTGCTCCATTCACATGATCGCCTCGAAACGAATCTAAGGATCGTTTAGAGGCATGTCACAACTAAAAACTTAGATCTAAAGAACGACTTTTATCAAATATGCAACTGTTGCACACTGATCCTACTATTAAAACATAAAAGTTGTTCTCCACAACAAATTATAAGCTACTGCTTTCGTTTTGTTTAGTAAAAAATTAAAAAAAAAGCCATCGCCCGCATCTGAAAAATCACGAATAGAAAAAAAAAAAAAAAAAAACACCGCCCGCTCGCGTCAATTTTACGCAGCACCATTCCCGAGAACCATTTAATTAATTTTTAACGGCCTTATCAGATTTTCAGATGTGAGCTTCGCACTTCCATATTATTTTACGATCGAATCGTCTGGTTTACTGGTTTAATAAATACGGATGCAAACCTATTTACGTTGCCTTTTGGACTTATATGTCAGGTTACTGGTGTACTGGTCTACGCCACACAACGAAAGTATGACAGAATTACATTTTGGTAGTCCTAAACCAATTTCCAAAAAAAAAAAAAAATACGACGTACCAGACAGTCAAGTGATGCAAGATTTGTATGTAACCTTCCAGTGATGATGCGCGTTTAATCTTTATTACCATGGTGATTGAACAATCAGCTGGGTAAATCCATATTTACTTGGCATTATAGTCATATATCATGACGTGTGTATAAGAAGTTCCCTTGTAAATAGAATCTGGTCATGACTATCTATCTCCCTGACTACCGTCCTAACAGCTTCCAAATCCTTCCTCCTCTAGTCTTCGCAACATTTCATCCATCCGAGTCAAATTCATATTCAGTCTCAAAACTCCCTGTCCACATTCGCCTTTTTCCCTTTACTTCACCGTCCCGGTCCTCGGCACCACACGCACATTTCTTTATGCGGGTTCATTTGAGACCAAAAATGCACGGGTTTCAAACCAGATGGAATGGAAAGAATAAAAAAAAAAACGAGGAAGGAACGAAGGGTTTTATGGGATTGGGGGGAAGCAAGGTTGGAAGACGGCGGAACCATCCGACGGAAAGCAGTTGACAGAAACCCCTGTGTCGACGCTAGTTGTCACCCTCAGATGAGGGGAGATTATGTCAGTGATTAGTACCCGAGTGCCGACGCCGTATGCAAATCAATCTCCGGATTAATTCCGAGCGAATGGGAACAGATGGATTTGGAACCAGACGTCAAGAACCAAATGTAAAAAATAAAAAAAAAAAATGATGAAAGAAAAAAAGAAGAAGAAAGAAATGGGATAGAAGAGAAAATAAGTTACTGATGGAATGTAGGAACCCCCCCCCCACCCAAAAAAAAATGCAAAGCTTCGTAGTCTATGCAATCAGGATGTTTCTCGTAGTGCTGAAAGCAGATTGAGAGCTAGGGATTTTAGTCCATTAGAATGCTGAAGAAATT
>JAHWFP010055492.1:0-17301 GCA_023313725.1 Lithobius niger | reverse complement strand
CTCTTTCCTTTATATTATAATCTACAGCGATTTGTGTATATTTGTTTCCCTCTTTCCTTTATATAATCAACAGCAATTTGTGTATATTTGTTTCCCTCTTTCCTTTACAATATAATCTACATCGATTTGTGTATATTTGTTTCCCTCTTTCCTTTATATAATCAACAGCAATTTGTGTATATTTGTTTCCCTCTTTCCTTTATATAATCTACATCGATTTGTGTATATTCGTTTTCCTCTTTCCTTTATATTATAATCTACAGCAATTTGTGTATATTTGTTTTCCTCTTTCCTTTATATTATAATCTACAGTGATTTGTGTATATTTGTTTCTCTTTCCTTTATATAATCTACAGCGATTTGTGTATATTTGTTTCCCTCTTTCCTTTACAATATAATCTACATCGATTTGTGTATATTTGTTTCCCTCTTTCCTTTATATAATCTACAGCGATTTGTGTATATTTGTTTCCCTCTTTCCTTTATATAATCTACAGCGATTTGTGTATATTTGTTTCATAACTCTTAAATTTGAGAGATTGGAGATCTTAAAAATGTTCAAACTTCCTACATCTCAAACAACTTCCAATTTCCTATATCTCAAATCTCAAGTCTCAAATATTACAAATTTCGCACACCAGAAAAAAATCTCATATTTCGTAATCTCAAATATCTTCACATCGCGTTTATCTCTATCATTATCTCGTATATCTCAAATGTCTCAAATCTCGTGTATCTCAAACATCTCGTGTATTTCGAGATGTCAGATCTTGTACTTACCACATCTCAAATCACATTGACCTCATGCAAAACTGATCTCAATCATCTCAAATTTCGTACAGGCTATCTCAAATATTTTTGCATGTCTCAAATATCTCAAATTTCGGACATCTAAAACTTATATCTTCAATCTCCGTACCTTAAATATCGTATATCTCAATTCGTATAGCTAAATTGGATCTTCGTTAAAACTTCTTTATGTTTTTTTTTTTTTTTGTATAACTGTCTTTCGGCGAAATTTAGCGACTGTTAAAAAGGAGGAGGCTCGGTTGTCTGGTTAATTTTTGTCTTGGTTCTAAATTTATGATTTACATCAACACGACTGCCAAAAACTGTTTACGTAAACCAAGCAGCGAGTAAGCATTGAATTTTAATTTAATTAAAATTTAATTTTTGCTTTGTTTACATTTCACCTCGTAATTTATGGTTTATTACCTCTTTACGTCATGTAAGCGACGTAAATGCCCCTCCCGATAATGCTTAAGGAGGGGGGGGGGGGGTTCGGACGCAAGTCTAACTGGAAAATCGTCTAGTGGGATAACTGTTTAATATCTGCCTAATTAAAAAATATGGAAAATCATCGAAACAGAATATCGTATAATGGATAAGTGTATAATGGATAACCGTCTAACTGGACAATAATGTAACTGATAAACGTGTAACTGGGCAATGATATAGTTGTGGTTTCTGATGTTATATACATAGCCGCAACGAGAGCGGTAGCGCAAGTGAGACAAGGATAATAGACGATTTTCCATTATACGAATTTCGTGATAGACGATTTTCCATTATACTATTTCGTAGTAGACGATTTTCCTATTACGAATTTCGTAGTAGTTGATTTTCCGTTATGTTATACTGTATACGTTCTTCCAATTGTGCGATTTTCCAGTTAGTTGATTACCCCTCGCCCCATGTAGAAAGCATCCTTCCCCCCGCCTCCCCCTCGTCCAACGAGAAACGTTTTTACTAAATATTTGGACTTTACCCCCCCCCCCCCCCCACAAATATGCCACGTGCAAAAAAGCAACAACGCCATAAATACCCAGCGATAAGAAAATGCGGGCTATTTTGGTTATGTTTATTTCCCTTTGGCCTCCCATTTGTTTCTGCTGGCCTGATTTGTCCTTGTTAAAACTGAGGGTTGCGTAAGGGAGGAGGGGGGGGGGGGTTTGAGGTTTAATGGCGCGTCAACAGCTATGGTATGGATTATGGAGAGTTCCTATATCAAGACAATGTTGGGGAAGACAAAAGAGGACTGTTGCTATGGTCCTACTGCGTCTCTTAAAGTCTGTTTCAGGTGTTGAAGGCGCAATATCAGATGGGATTTGCTGAAACTAACAATTTTGTTTGGCGGAGGGGGGGGGGGGCGTACAATTTATCAGTTGTCTCCCAGGGAACGTTTGAGTATTACGTCATCAGGAAGGGGGGGGGGGGATAGCCTTATGGTCTCGATTTCTGACGAGGGTAGGAGGAGAGGTGGCCAGTTGATGACGGAAACACCGCTACCCCAGAAAAAGAGTGGAAATACGGGAAAAATCGTGGATATACAGAAAAACCATCTCCTCTTGGGGAGGAAGGGTAAAGTTCGAAATGACGTAATACTGGAAGGGGGAGGGGTTTGAGCAATTGATGACGATGTGCTTGTCATTTGATAAAAAAAACCTCAAATAAGGTGATAAAGAGATGAGAGTAATATATTTCGCTAGAACAACCTGAAAATAAACATTTCAGTATAACTTATTCAACCGGAATAAAAAAAAAAAACGTTTTTTTTTCTCCAATTTTCGCATTTTTCGGCTGCAAGCATCTCTTTAAGAAGCAAGAAGCGAGTATACTGAAGTGCCGCCCTATAAACCTTTTTTTTTAATTTCAGTTTTCGGTTTTCTGATCATTCAAGGAAAAACAAACAATCGACTAACAAAACATCCGGAAATTGTGCAGCGAGCACTAAACCAAGTCCAAGCAAGCACGTTTCTCGCAACAGCGTTGTGAGCTTTGATGCAACACGATCAGTTAAAAAATACTATATTTGTGCTTTACCATCCACTTCCATGGTTCAACGGTTAGCAGGAATTCGGCGTGACGCCCCCAGCAAGGCGGCGCCCTAGGCGGGTGCCTTGCTCGCCTTACCCTTTCTACGGCCCTGCATCATCGAGATATCGCACCCAAGGCAGCAGAAGCCAATCGGGAACAATAACGTACAATTCAAAGGGCCTTCTTCGTCCATTCACGACTGGGTGGTGCTGCGATTCCCGTTGACTAGTCATCATGCTGCGGTGAATACAGTTGATACACCGTCCAATACACA
The DNA here is from genome assembly GCA_023313725.1 of Lithobius niger. Classification (NCBI taxonomy): domain Eukaryota; kingdom Metazoa; phylum Arthropoda; class Chilopoda; order Lithobiomorpha; family Lithobiidae; genus Lithobius; species Lithobius niger. The sequence continues at coordinate 14,210 of JAHWFP010055492.1, read as the reverse complement.
TTCAACTCATACACCAACCGCGTAGTCTTCAGGTTAATCTTTTCATCTGCCGATGGACCACGACGGATCCTCTTCCAAGGTCAGAGCTGCTGTCAACACCGGGTGCGCCACGAGCCATGAATTAGGAGTGTTCGGGGTTTTGTCAAATCACAAACACATAAAACACAATTGTCCGTGTAGCAGACCCTCTCCATTGAAGACTCAGCCTTATCGGTTTCAATGTAAGGGAATTGTACCACATACCACGGCTGTATGCCGTAACGTGCGTATCACGTGACTGCGCTAGTCCATTCAGATGGCCTATTCTCGTTCATCACTGGCTATCTCATGATGACATCACGGCAAACAGCCGTGGCTCGTGGTTTACTGTACATTTTCCCCGATTCAGAACGTTATGTTAGTTCGCGTCTCACCACGAGGATAAGTAAGATGGATAACCTCCCAGCCAACTGCTACTGAAAGTGTTACTATAAATAATAAATAAATAACAATATTTGTTGCGATAGCAACGGGCCTGGCTAGGACCAAGAGGTCACTAACAGCCAGCCACAATTACATTTACATTTATGTACAGTGTACAAAAATGGCCAAGGAATGGTGATGGTAAGAGGTTTGGGGACACGAATGCCTTACCACCAAGGTTAGACCTACCAGGGACTCAAAGGTCCCCGATGGCATCGCCAAACGCCAAACGTACTGAAGTGAGGTGACGGGTTTAAACCTGGATACGCCTCCATAGGAAAGTAGTTGTGGCATACTAACGGAGGAAAAGTAATAACACAACTGAGCGCTATTGAAAGTGTTACTCAAGTGGGGTCACAGGTTCAAACCCGGACACGCCCCCAATATGTAGGTGTAACGTACTAATGAAGGAATTGTAATAACACAACAAAACAAACACAAACGCCCAAGCACCCCTCCCGGCCATAGAAAGTAATTTCCGCATGCACTTTCACCCTACTGCCCGGCTTGGCCCGATGTGTCTAAGTCCAAGTCTCCATGATTACTGTCCTAAGCGGCAGGTCACGGGTGACAGGTTTATGCATTGCAGGAAGAACTACTAGCACCTATGCAATGCGCAAGGTGCACCTCTTTCCCCACTAATCGACCCGGTTACTACACTGTACTCGGCGGCTGCAGGGTGCACGGTACCACAACTGGGGAAGCTGCATCCTTTTTACTCATCCTAAAAAAATTCAATTAATCACTTATTAAGAACTAACTGATGTCGTTCGCTTTGTCCATATTGTACTGCGTCTGGTTTAGCAGGTATAAATGTAATCCACAGCAATCCGTATTTGATCACAATCAACAGGCGGAATCTCCAAGTTGTACTCATAGTTTGCTTTCTACTATGGTCTGCCATGAACAAATCTCCAAGAATGGGCCAAATCTGACTTAAACGAACGGGAGCGAAACGCAGATCTCACCTAACTTGATTGTTGCCAGCATACGACGAAATGTGAACCCTGTATGCCCGGCCTCGATGCATGAATGGCTGTGTTTTCACTGAACCACACGTAATCCGGTGTCATGTGGTTGAGACTGGTTAAAGGTGTTTACGTGTTAACTTCGCTAATCGTTACACAGGATGAAAAACCAACCACTCTGAGCACATTGAGACGGAATATTACTAGCAAGAAGCATATTAGCCTGCCTGCTTAAGTCTCACAGGGCCTTGTACTCGCATACCGATGGCATCATGTTGAAAGCCTGCCCTGCAACCTACGTATTTCATGAGTCGAAATTGTTGGACTCGGGGTCGCCCGTGATATCACTTTAAAACTTAGCCCGAAACTCGTTCTGCACTGAAGCTCGCACCCTATCCGTTGAAATTAGAACCAAGGCAGCTGACCGTAACTAACCTATAACGCACTATAAAAAAGATAATACGACAGAACAACTTAACGCGACAACGCGACCAGCCAGAGCATGTTCGGGCAAACCGTCGATAATTGCATGTCTGCAAACAGTAGCTCCACTCTACTCATTTCCACTCAACAACCAGGTTTCAAGAAATGATTTCACCACAAAGACCTACTTATTCGTTTCGTTCACCATTTTTCCTTTTTAAAGGCATCCTTTTTGCAGCGTTCCAAGGTTAAAGACTTGTATATACGTCTGGGAAGAATAAAAACAGAGGAAAAAAGTTACGAACAGGACACGACCAAAGTTAGGACACGACGACTCGCAAAGGTCGCACGACTGCGCGCCAGAAACCACACGTGACAATTCGTTAAACCCCCATCAACTCCCCCCCCCTCGGTAGGACCCCCCCTCTTCCTTCCCCTCCCCCCTAAAAAAAAAAGGAATCGAAAAGGATGGAAGGACTAAAGGCACGAAGAATAACGACAGTGTCGCGCATGAGCAGTAGAGCCCTCATTTGGCTCTCGGTTTGCGTCTTTTGGCCCACACACGCACACTGCGCATGCGCTTGGCATCTGTTTACAAGGGCCTATTTTCTCCAAAACTACAAGCCCATTAAATTAGAGCGCGGTGCCGTCTTTCACGCCGAGTTAGGCACGAGCAACGGCCAGCGTTGCCCACTATAATGAAGCGCCTTCGGGCCCTTAGAAGACCGACCGTGTGCACGAGCGTGTGTGCTTTAACCTCCCCCCCCCCAACCCCCCCACACACAGACACACACAACCCTCAACCAATTTCCCTTTCCAGAATGCGGTCGACAGTGAGGGTGGCTGTGGTGGTGGAGTGGACAAACCTGGGCGCGAGCGCTGAAAAGATGTCCTGAACGTCTAAAAGGGGTCAAATGTCACTAAATTCAACGTATTATTCACTACTGTTTGCATTGCAGTAAAACATGGCTTTAAAAGGCGGTTCTTTGTTTTTGGGTTTTTACGCAGCTTTCAACTGATGAGAGTAGTATTCACGGAGTGAAATTCTGCCTCTCCACATCTCTAGTGCATTACAAACAAGAGAACCTTCAACCAATCACGGAATGTACGGAAAATCGGTCAAAGTGTCGGGGCTCAAAAACTGGCCGTCTAAAGAGATTCGGCCGACCCTTATCTTGGTCTGGTCTGGTCTGGTCTCGTCTCGGCGTACTGTAATCTTTCCATCTTGTCTCGATGAGGCTCGTATGCATTTCTGGAATTTCTAGAATTGTTGAATTTCTAGAATTGTTGAATTTCTAGAATTGTTGAATTTCTAGAATTGTTGAATTTCAAGAATTGTTAACTTACGAAGAATTGAACCAAATTTTCTACTGTATAGTTTTGTCACAATCGCAGACAACAAAACAACAAATTTAAAAGAAAACAAGAGGAAGCCCGTGCTACGCATGGCTGCAGGTCTTAGGTGCACCGTTTGCAACACTGGTACAATTTGGTTGCTCATCTGTATATCCGTGTTCCACCGAATTAAGTTTTATTTCTTCAATTCTTCAAATCCAATTCTTGCGCGCACTGGCTAACAAACGCTGATTTTCGTTTGCTTCGCTCACTCAATCAGCGCATCCTGTGATTTAAATCACTGGATGCACCCGTTTTTTAAAATTGGCACGCTCAAGCATCGTTGCATGAAAAAAAGTTTCTAGTTGCATGCTGAAACCCGTTGTACGCACGGATCGTGTTGGATGCACCGTTAGGAACACTAATACGGTTTAGTCGCTCATGGGTATGTCCATGTTTCACCGAATTAAGTTTCGTCAATCAAAATTTCGCATCCTTCACTAGCTGACGTAAGCATCGAGCGAACACCACACCAAAATTAAGTAGCCAACTCCAGACCTCCAAACCAGACAGATACACAAAATACAGTAGGCTACAACAAAAGTGAATAATCTAAATTACCTGTAAAGATTACCAACTAGCTGAAGCTGAAGTTGGGCTGTAAAGTTAGGGATATTATTAGTACGGAAGAATTGTAGCCATGATTGTAGGTTAGATTGTGTGGGAATCTGGAGATTGTAAAGATTTCACGAAGAATTAAAAAGGTTTCGAGGTTAACTCTATTGTAATAATGGGGTTGGTAGTAGAGTGGTGTAAAGTGGAAAGTGTCTATGGTTTAACTGATCCGAAGTCAAAACAGCAAAGGAACACAAATAAACTTCTGTAAGGTCTCACACACTGTAGTGTTGCTGTACTGTTTAGTCCACGTGAAACCTAACTGGTGTATCCAACCATTATACACGTAAATACTGTAGCCCAAATTTCCAAAATGTCATGCCCAAACACAGGAAGAATAATGTAAGGATAAACACGCGACTACTTTCTTGGCTAAATTTTCAGTTTTTATCAGTCACGTCATTTCCTTCCTGTTCATCATCCTACTGACGATACATGTATCATTTTTCAGGATCTTCAGGCACTTTTCCAGGCAAGGAATTTCATTGTTAGTTTCCGGGACACTTTTTCAAATTTCAAGTTCGCTATTACTCTATACACAAATAATAACAATAATACTTCTGGTTAAGAAGTATGTTAATTTTATTTTTAACTTTTCAGAAAAATTGTTGCAATTTTTTTCTATTTCGGCTTTATCATTGAGAATTAGTTTCAATTAAAATAAAAACCAAGAATTAGAATTATGTGGTTTAAAACCATTTTGATCGTAGGATTCATTCATATTTTCTTTTTGGGTTGGCATGCCGGATTAGTAGAATTGAGCTAATACTAGATAACTAGTCGGACCCGTGCATGCTGGACGGTGGACTGAACTGAATTTCCCTGTCTTAGCCTCTACCGGCGTGGTTGTTCACAAAGTTTATCATTGTTGCAGGATTTTTGTTTTTGTTTTTTTTACTTTTATCGAGCCGAATCCAAACCGAATTATCTGCCCCGGCATACATATAGAGTAGACGAAAAGAGGGATAATTTAGCTGACGAAACTCCAATCGGAAAACCGTGAATCTTTGACATGCCGCACTCGACATGAGCACGAAAACCAGTGGGTTCTTCTTCTCCCGAAAAATTATACAGGGTGTTTCATCTCAAGTGTTAATGTTCAATATCATTCCTAGTATTGCAGATACGTCGAACATGGCCATGGAATACGTTGGAACAACCAGGGGGCCATCAGACGGTTAAACCGAAAATGACCTTGATGACCGATTTCAAGGTCAACGAAAAACTAACACCGGAAGTAGCAGAGATAGGGAGGGGCATGATGTAAATTGCAAACTTGTAGAGGACGAAGACATGACCTCAACAAAACAAACAGAACACAAATCGGTTCAAATGTTAAAGAGATACAGTAAAAACAATATGGATCTTGCAGCCCCATTGGAGGACTTGACCACAACCCACCCTCCGGTAGAAACACAGTCAGGCACCAATAGGATATATCTACCTCAGGGATTAATGCAAAAAGGCTTCTCATGGATCTTCCATCCTTAACTATATGCATATACCAAGTTTCTACGTGAGAATGCCACGTGGCCCATTGCAACCCCACTCAACCCAGTTCAAGAAATCAGGCAGAAAAATGGTAGAATTCATGGTTTATTTCCAGGGCCGCACGGTCTGTCGTTAGGAGATGATGTCAGTGGTTCAAGGATGCTCTAGGTTGGGTTGTAGTCGAATGGCATACTACAGGAAGAGTAGTTGCTGGTCTAGGACCAGCTTCCAGAGTGATGCAAAAGGGGGCTGCAGGGCCTTTTATACCCAGAGCTGCAGCCAGCTGCCAGCACACGTGGTGCACGGTACTTCCTGTAGTATATCCTGGTATCCCATGAGCCACTTCTGCTAACAGCCATCCCTAGTGGTAGACAAGGACTGAGCCACCCTGACCACTGATCTCCAGGGGTAAGACCATACATAAGAGCACTTAGCATGACTGAAATAGATTACATCAATAAAGAGACAATACACAATATGGAGCCTCAACATCAAGGGAGTGAGCCCCACTAAGGCCCTAGCTTAGGGTATAAGACTAAACATAGAAAGGTGTGGAAACTGCCGTTGCACTATGGTGACTAGGGGTCGGACGGATAGGGAAAAAAAACATATTCGAATATTCGTTCAAAATTTTTTTTACATGTTTTGGCTTGAAGGACCCCCCCCCCAAAAAAAAGAAAACAAACATCAGTTTTTCATTAAATACCTAAGTTTTATTTGGTTTATAGGCAATACAAGGTATACATAATATAACCACAAGTTTAATTAAATCTATTAGACATGGCAACTAGGAAGGCATACATAACACAACCCTCCTCCCCAAAAAAAATGATGAATTTCCAACTGCAGTACAGAATGAACGTAATCCACCAAGGTGTCTTTCCCTTTCACGTGTTATATTAAAGTTGACGTCATCTTTCAACCGGTTACCATGGTCCTGGTTGACTTCCCCATTCTTTAGTTCCTAATTTCTTTTGGGAAAACTGCTGTGCCCTTCCTTAATCTCAAGCTCCAACCCACTCCCCTCCCTCTACTTGCAAGTGACAATCCAAAACGCATGGATTGTCACCTGGATTGGTTGGGAGAGAGGGAAGGGGAAGAGAAGGACGTGTGAACTAGCTGGGACTCGAGAAGCCCACAGGAAAATTTAAAACCCACAAATAAAAATATTAAAAAAAAAACGGAAAATTACACAGAACTTTTATTTTGCGAATATTCGAATGGAATATATCGTATTCGAATATGCTCTTACCGAATGAATACTCGAATATTCGTCCGACTCCTAATGGTAACAGAACGTTTTTTATCCTGTAATGGAAAACTTTCTTGTTTCCTTATGCCAATGGAGCGTAATAAAATAAAAACAAACAAAAAAAACCTAAAGCTGACTATAAACCTTGATCAACTGTAGATGCTAGATGCTAGATGCTCTTTAATTACGGGCATTGTGTCCGATACAAAGCCGGGTGGAATTCAAGAGTTGATTCTTTTTTATTTTATTTTAAAGCATACGGTTCATAATTTTAAATACGCTGAAAGGGACAAGAGTTGATACCCCACCCTCATTCCCCACATCCATCCCCCACCCGACTTCCCTATCAACTTTTGCGTGTTTCCTGTCTGATTCTTTCCAATTTCTGGCAAGGATTCAAATCGGTTTCATCGTTGGCTGAATCCAAATCGTTAGAAAGAGTTTTTAGTTTACACACGAAGAACAGGACCACTGATGCGTAAAAGAATAAATTGTATGCCGCCGTACATTTTGTATAGTGACTGATCTTTATACTTGGGGGCCATTCAAGTTTCCAGATCGTTCAGTGAGTGTAATTGCTTTAGAGGCGAAACAATGCAAGACAGAGGAACTTGCCGAAAAGCCAACGAAGTGCGGAGGGGGGTGAGGAAGGAAATCAATCTCGGCAATGTCTTTAACTGCTAAGTCCTTCTTTAAAGAGAGGCTTTTCTGATTGATTTTAAATCAACTTACCCGTGTAAGATGGGGCTTCAGCTTGTTTTCGTAATTACTAGCTGTTCACGGCGTAAAACAAGTTGTAAGCCATGTATTCACCCTGCTCTGTTTATTGTCGCATTGTCATTGTTTTCGTTATTACGTGTTTTAATACTAGCTGTTCCCAGGGGTGCCGCCACAGGAAGGGGCTGCTTGCTTGCCCCCCCCCCCACCCCCCCTCCCGTCGAGGAGTAACCGAGATTGTCGTCGGGGAACAGCCGGAAGTGTTCCCCATGGCGACATAAAATTCGTAAATATTTCGGGGAAAAAAACTCAAAATAGAGTTTGCCTTTTTGTTTGACAGTAGTAGTCCTGCTGTTGCTACGTCCTCATCACCGCCATAATTTAAGAACTGTCTTGATCGTTAATGCCAGAAACCTCAACTAAATATGTACAAAACAAAACTTGTTAAGGATTCTAGCTAAGATTTTTCGTCGTTTGAATTCGTGAAACCAATGACCTGAGCAAAAATCGTTTACAGTAAAATGACTAAACTGAACATTGATTTGCTGCGTTAGAAAGCCAACGCCCATGATTTCCCAGGCATCTTAGTTGTGAGACACGTTTGGGATGTCAATGCCTTTACCAGTTATCTCTAAAAGGAAACGGCCCGATTTTAAAAGCCCTACGCACAACGTGGAGTTTGCGAGTGGTCACACGGATCCCAAACAAACGGAGCAATAATAGCCCATTGGTCAGAATCCCGGCCTCCCAACAAAGAGGACGCCAACTCAAATTCAGCGTCTAACCAATACAGGACTTGAAAAAAAAGTCACTGTGGTCACAACTGGCCGTGTACCTATGAGTACCAACTGTGTTCTTGCTATTGTTATAGCCGAGACGTCAGCTAAATTTGTACAGAACAAAACTTGTTAAGCTTTCCTTCCAAGTTTTCGTCAGTTGAAGCCTGACAACAATTAACTCCACAAAAACTGAGCAAAGAATCAAAATTGAAGACTACGTTGGCGGTTTGATTTGCTAGTAGCCTTTTTCCTCTTAGCTCATCGCCACCGTGATTTAAAACCAATTCTCAGTTAATTCAGGAACGTTAGCTAAATCTTCCGCCATATGAAAAGTAAGCAACAATACTTTTCAAACCTAAATTATTCAGTGTTAGTTAACGTTATTTTAGTAATATTTAAAAAAAAAAAATTTAATTTATCAGTTAATTTAATTTGTAAATAAATCTATAAAAAAAAAAACAGAATTCTGGTCACAATTAGGTTTTTACGACCTCTCATGCTAAAGAATGTTTACGAAAAACATTCAAATTTGCTTAACAATGTGGCACACACGTGTCTCGGGAAGCCGAAAATAAGCCCTCATATAGCGTAAAATGCCTCAGCTTCCGGGGCTCCACCCCGGACCCCGATGGGGGAGCTTACAGCGCTCCCCCAGACCCCCTAACTGGTTTTGCCTGGTCTCTGCTAGGGTACACCAAATTTTAACAAAAAGTATTCATTCTCTTTGCCTCCCGCGCCGGGAAATCCTTGTCTCCCATCTGGAGTTTGCTGGCACCACTACTGGCGGTTCCCAGGCATAAAATACGCTGGTCTAGCCGATTCCTGCTGGTTCAACTCGGCTCTAATAGTCAGCATTATTGAAGCAATATTGTGTTTGTTTAGACTTGGTTTCCGGATGTTTTGTTAACCGATTATTCATTTTTTTTTCTTTAATGAATAAATATTGTTGCTGAAAACTGAAATTTAAAAAAAGTTTATAATTATGGAAGCACTTCAATAATTGCGTCTTGCTCCGTATAAGGGGAGGCTTGCACGCGAAAAATGAAAAAATAAACGATTTTTTGATTCCGGTGGAATTAGTTAATTTCGAAGGGATTATTTTTAAGTTTGTTATAGCGGAATAGCTTATTCGTCATACTCTTTATTACCTTAATTGAGGTTTTTTGATCAGTTGACAAGCCAAAATTGTCATGCAATCGCGTTTGTTCGATAAGAAACACGCTTGGTTTTTTTTTTTTAATGTTCGTTGAATTCAACCACTTCCATTGCCTAGTTAGGTCTCGCTCACTTACTAAGAGTACTTAGTATTTGCTTTTGTACGCTTCATTATTACATTCGTGAATTTCCTTTCTTGAAATGGGCAGCGGGGGGGGGGGGGGGGGTCGCTCAGTTGGTTCGCTCTGGGCGCCAAGGGGGCAAGCTACAGCCCAGTTTCTTCCCAGTACATCGTAACCGATATCGCCAATTCACACGACAGTTGCCCCTGTTTAAGCCTTGACATGCCGGTTTTAAAGGCTTTGAGGATGCTTCATGTGCTTCATATTGGTCCTAGAAAAGCCATACGGTAGGTTCCGCATATCATTAAAGGACTAAAAAAATATATATATATAATTTCGAAACCAAGGTCGGCGCCGTTTTCAAGCAGTGACAGCAAAAACAAGCTTCGTAAGACATGAGAATATGAAAAATGTATACAGGCTATTTTTATACTCGCATACTCAGAATAAATTCTTAAAGACTTAAAAAATGTGCAAACCAAAACTCGTAACCAAAACTCGTAACCCAAACTTTTCTAGTTAGCACCCCTCAGAAGCAGGAGAGGACAGAAGTCAAATCAAATGAAACAGGAAGATTTCTATCCTCTCCAGGTTCTGAGGGGTGCTAACTAGAAAAGTTGGAACTAGAAAATTTTGGGTCTTCATTTTTTTTTTGTGGACCACCCTGTATACTATTTCAAATGCCAGAAATGTTCTAAACAAAAAAAAAAAACAAAAAAAAAAACTGCTGGGTCCTGGCTTGATTGGGCAGCTCATTGCCAAACCACTGGTCCCATTTTCAGCACTTTCTAATGTCCGAGGAATTCCACTGGAATGGGAGACCTAAAACCACCTGTAAATCGAGCCTGACATTTCTGTCGCCGGACCGAACCATAGCGATAACATTAAAGGTGCCTACTCGCCGAATGACAGGATACAGCACCGTCTAGCGCCGTCTACCATTGTTTAGTTCTATCAAGAATAAATTCTATAAATCCTATAAATTCTTGGTTCTATGTAGCACTTGATTTCAACAAGCGAAGGAATGCGCAAAGAAATTTCTTTTTACACAACAAACTAGCCACGTGCCTCTTCAATTATTGAGTGTAAAGTTGGTGCGTCCACGTGCACCTAATATTTTATGTGAAGGCAAACCAAGCAGTGCTACCTAAAAATACAAACAACGTTTCGAAATTTATCAATTTTCGTCTTCAGGTTAGCAATAAAATTAAAGCATGGCAAAAGCCACTAAGTCAACCTATATTAAAAGCATAAAACAGACATTTGAAACGGATAAAAACCACCAATTTCTCCCCTCAAAAGAGGAAGAAATGGCAGCCGAAAAGCAACGACCCACCTGCTCCATTGGGATGCCCACGTCGCAAGGCTAGGTGTATGCAAATCGGGGTCACGTGTTTTAAAGGTGCAATGCATCCGTTATATTGGTTTTATAATACCCAATACCTGGGAGCAGTAGTCAAAGTTAACGATATCACTGTCACTAGATAGTTCAAAATCCGTGTTTCAAAACGGTCGATATATAGAAAGAAGCGGCCGTGATGTCGTTAGGTTTAACTCTACAGCTTGTTCCCTGCTGCACGTGAACGCACCGACTTTACACTCAGTAATCAAGGCGGCACGTGACTTGTTTGTTTTATAAAAAAAAGAAATTTATGTGTGTGTTCCTTCGCTTGTTGAAAGTAAAGGCTAGACAGAACTATAGAGAGCGGTAAATGGCTAAAGATGCTGCAGTCTGTCAATCTGTGGAAACCCCCCTTTAATCAGTCAAATCAACAATTACATGCATACATTATATTTTGTCGTTTAAATTTGAACACAAATAATGCGGAAGATTCCTTGCATAGCTTCCAAAAATACTGTTCTTAACGATTTCATTGGTGCACAGCGAACGTGTTTAAAGCACCGTCAGAAACGTAATTTTTAGAACCACCAACCAAGCCCACTTCAAAAAAATGCTTTTCGTATAATAACAGACGCCATCATTCTTTACGAATTAAAAAGTTGGTCTTAATGGAATACAAACAGTATATTCCTATCACCAGTGACGGCGTCAAGACTGAATTGTTGGGGGGCGGGGGCGGCAGAGGGCACATCTGGAAACAGAGCGGGACGGGGACTTTTTTTTTCAAGGCAGCCGCATTAGGATTTTTATTTGTTTTAATTCAACTAAAACGTAACGTATGCTTTCAATGCAGTCCAATTTTTTTGCAAAATCGCCCCATAAACGCGCAAAATAAATTAATGCAAAGTTGCTACATTTTTTTCTGGTGGTGACCTGTAGTGTTGGGGTCAGGGGGCTGGGGGGGGGGGGAAGTCGTGAAATATTTTGGAGGGGTCATGGCCCACCCCCTAGCACCATCACTGCTTATCACCATGAAAGCAGCATTCAGTTAAGCAAGATTCCTCTCGGGTATTGGAAAGGTTTACATATGCGCATACAAGTAAAAATCACCTGACACACTTTGCTAACAGCGACATCTATGGGCAAAAAATGATACTAAAATTGGTAAACCCCAAATTCTTTCCTTTTCCGTAAAATGCTGTTTACAACAGAATTTAGTCTTTCTTTTTGCATGTAAAGGTATATTCCTCCCAACGCCATTTTCCACATCAAGTACGGCCCCAAAGGTTTATTTCATTACCGTTAGTCAATCCCTTGCTAAAAATCCGTTTTAGAATGCGGCGTCTATTGGATTTTCTGTTGAATATTGGGAACTATATTTTCTGCATCCTACCATTATATGATCCTTTGCGCGCTTACAATTACCATAACGTTTCATCTGTGTGTGTGCATGTATTAATTTTTAATCGTCTGCGAATAATTACCATGACATCAAAACTCTGAAAGACTAATGCGGTAAAAATTAAAATTATTTATGAGAATAGATCGGCGAAGAAAAATTATAAAGTGTGATGTTAAAATACGAAAATCATTACGGTTTGTGATGACACAACCTTTAACTTGATGCTATTTCGTATACTTTATTTTCAAAGCCAACTGAGATAGCTAGTTACAGTCGTTCCTTGTATTCGTACGCCGAGTCTCGTGAAACGGTGGGATAGTAACATGCGCGTATGTAGATCTGCGCGTGGCTGTTATAAGGCAGGCCGGATGTGCCTTTTAAAGGAACATACCGCCTGCCTTATAACCTTCCGCATGCCTCACAACACCCACGAGACGATCACATCCGCGTATTTACTACAGCTAAGGTCAACTGAGACGGTAGCTTCGTTCCTCACAGTGAAAAACATAGCTACTGTCTCAATTGGCATTGCGCCAAATACCCCCTGTGAGAACCCATTGATCGTGTCGTCAAAAACAGGAATGATATTCTCGTATTTTAAAATCACAATTTATAATTTTCTAGACTAGTGTCTTATAATTTTGCTTCGGCGATCTTTTGGAATAATAAATTTTAATTTTTACCGCATTAGTCCATTAGATTTTAGATCCCATGGTAATTATTAGAAAATTAGTAGATGTACACACAGAGATGAAACGTCATGATTATTGTACGCGCGCAATGCATCATTTAGTGACGGATCGTTAGTAACTAAAGTTCCATTATATTCAACAGAAAATCGCCTAGACGCCACAATTTAAAAAGGATTTTTAGCAAGGGAAAGACTAACGGTAAGGAAATAGACCTTTGGGGCCGTACTTGATGTGGAGAATCGAGAAAAATGGCGCTGGGAGGTATATCCCTTTAAGAGGTAAAAAAAAAAAAAAAAGGCCTATTACTGACATTGTTTACCCTTTAACGCCCATTTTTCATCCTGTAGTCGTCCCGTGTCTAGTAGTTTGCACTCCTGATTAATCGCATTTTCCAACAATCCCGCAATCAGCCGATGTTGCGGAATGTGACTCGTGATAAGAGCATTTGCCTGTTTAACTAACGCCGAAACCGCGCAACTAGCGGTTGACTTGTATTTTAACTGATGAACCCGACTTTGCCTTACGGGATATCAGCCAGTCATATCGGGGTCGGTTGGATTTTAAATGGCGCGATCCCAGCGGTTGACGCACGGTCGGACCTAACCGCTGGCCACAGGGGACTTTGGGATCGCGCAACTCTCTCTCTCAAGTGGGGTGCAGTTAACTAGAATATCCGGATCATTGGTGTGGAATGAATGTTAACCAGCGTCCTTTAAATAGTTGGACAAATGTTTGCGACTTAAAGCTGACGGGAAGGAGGAGGAGGAGGAAAAAGAATGAAATTTGATCTCAAGGTTGAAGAACGAGAAAATGCTTCTCCTATCACAGCCACGCGCAAATCTCCATCCGCGTGTGTTAACGTCGCACCGTTTCGTGAGACTCGGCCAAGGAATACAAGGCCAACTTGGTGCGACCAAAAGTTAGCTTTGGGGATACGGCCGAATGGCGTCGCACTTCCGGTTAAATTTGGTTGAAACGGAAATAAATACGTTCCAGGCTGGAAATCAGTTGTCATCTGGGGTTTAATTCTGTGGCATGGTTAGAACTTGGATAAATAACTATACACTTCGTTACACTTGGTTAGAAGAAGAAAGTTAGAAGGCTGCCAGCCACGACTGCGGCATTTCGGTGGTTGATGTTGGAAAGAATGTTCGCCTAAAAACCTTATTGGCTTTCCTTCAGTACTCCTAAATTTAAAAGGCAATGACATCCATTTTGACATGCATGCTTTACTTTTGGATCATTCACACAATAACTAAACACAAGAATTGCGGTAAGAATACGTTACGTACCTCCGATACAACAATTTAATTATTGCATCACCAAAACATGACATGGAGACCGCCATTGTTTTGCTGGAACGCGCAGAAATTAATGCCGACTGATGTCACTCTT